>PVKU01016183.1:0-15493 GCA_004027475.1 Anoura caudifer | reverse complement strand
TGAAGGGTAGGAGCTCCTTCTTTCTTTCTGCTGCATAGAATTCCATTGTGTAAATGTACCATAGTTTCTTGATCCACTCATTTACTGATGGGCACCTAGGTTGCTTCCAACACCTGGCTATTGTAAATTGTGCTGCTATGAACATTGGGGTGCATAGGTTCTTACCCAACCTCTAGTTCTATGTCTTTGGCCAAGTTACCCAATATCTTCATGCCTTGCCTTTTTTTTTTTTGCTTTATCTCTGGTTATAAAATGAATGTAACAATGGTAACTACCTCAAAGAATTGTAAAAACTAAATGATTCCATATATGCAAAATGCTTGATACATCATCCACATTCAATAAAACTAATAATATTACTTTTAACTAATTACAGTAGACCTGTAAAGAAGGTGAGTGCAAAATTGCAGAATCAAGAAGTTTGCACTTAATTTATAACACAATAGGGAGAGATATTGTGTTGTACTGTCTTATTTAATGCAGATAAATGTATGCCTAACTTGCCCACCACAAATCGGTGTGTTTTTTCCCAAAGACACACCGTAGTGTACCACAGACTATATGGTGCACTATGAGGCATAGCAATTAGAATTTATTTAATTTCAAATAAATCACAAGTAATTGATCCATGTACCAAAGAGATACCTTTAGACCTCCACTCTGGAGAGCTCAATAATAGTGAAAACTCTCTTTCCATTCCTTATTCAGAAGCATTAACAGGAACAAGGACAACAAAAGCCCCTTAGACTCAGACTTCTTTTGCACTGGGAATTGACCAGAACACTGCTAAAATCAAAAGATGACACATACTCTCTGCTCCATAACATACTCGTTACATACAAGTTTAATCCCAGGAAGTGATAAAAAATAGGTAACAAGCATTTATATTAATATATAAGGAACATTACTTTACTGTTAATTAAGTTTCTCACAATTCAAACTTAAAAACCCTTTCTTAACAAGTAATTTTCCTAGAAATATTTTGGTATATGAGGTCTATCCAGAAAGTATCCAGCCATTTAATATGAAAAACAGAGATTTTTATTAAAGAAGACACAAGATACAAGGAACAATGTCACTGTTCCAAGGAACATAGGACAATGACTCCTCTGTCCCCTTCAAAGTAGGCAGCTTGGGACCTCACACAGTTCTCACAGTCTCCATCTGCTGCCCCCTAATATTCTCTTGAATCTCATTGATGATCTGAAATCTCTTCCCTTTCAAAGGTGATTTAGTTTTGGGAGAAGCCCAAAGTTGCAAGGTGCCGAATCTGGGTTGTAAAATAAGGACACTGAGTCACAGGGTGATCTGATGTTTCACCAAAAAACTCTGCATGAGACATGAAGCATGAGTGGGTGAATTGTCATGATGAAGCTGTTAATCACTAGTTTCCCATAGCTGTGGCCTTCTAAATCATTCAAATATTTTCATGGAGGAATGTTCAAGCTTAATGCAATATTGGATGCAGATTCACTGCTCTACTCACTCAGTCATTTTGAATGTGATGGCCACACAGTACACATGGTCACTCAACAGCATCTACCACCCCCACTGACTAGTACAGTGAAGTTGTCATTGATGATGTGCATTCCAGTCCACTCTCTTTGTCTGCCAGGTTACACAGATATCACACAAACTGTTCTCATTATACTAACAATGGCTGGACTTTTTCTGGACCAACCTTGTATTTACATATTAAACCATTGAAGGCAAAGAAAAATCATTATAAAATAAGAAAAATATATCAAAAGTAATCAAATAAATATATATATATTTGAAATAAGAATGGCAGATCCAATTAATTTCCAAAATTCATGAATGAATTTGGAAAGTGAGACATTTGCAAGAGTACTTTATAGCTAGTATTAGCTTTAATAACATAGAGCTTAAGAATAGTCTGCTACTCAAAATACTAAGGTTCAGCATCTATCAGCATGACTAATTACTGAAACTGGACTGGAATTCAACTTCCTGAAACAGTCTTCTATTTCTAAATGAAAGCCCATTAATAACAGAAAATATTAAAGTAAATGTAATACCATATTATCTTAAATATTTTAGGAATTAACATAAATATACATTAAAATTGGAAGTTTGGTGTTGATAATTTTTTGCACATTGTTTTTGTTTAGCTTTGATTTTCAGAAATGAGAGTGAAACTCAAGGTGAGGAGGTCATATTAGGAGGCACATGGCTTTTACCAAATCATAGTAGAAAATCTACTTAATCACTGAAATTTAATGAAAGCTTCCTCTCTGCTCAAATTATATTATTACCTGAAATAATTAGCTATGTGAGATTATTTGCATATTCAGCCCACAGCCATTTAAAAAGCCACTTCGGTCATTATGCAACTTTTCTATTTGGTTTAGCACAAATTCCCAAGACAGCTTTAGTAATTTGGAATTGAGTTTTTCCAACATAATTGCAAGTTTATTCATAAAAATGGGGATTGTTTTTTTATTCCACATGTAAAATAAACTTCTCAGAAACTGAGAATTTATCCACAAAAAAAAAAATTTATTACTACTTCCTCTTTAAATACCCCAGGAATTTGTATCAGCTCAGAGAATGGACAATTAGAGTGTGCATCTTGATTGGTAACTATGATTGAGGGTGGGAGCGAGGGGTCAGTGGGGTGGGGCCTGTTTCTTAATAGCTGTGCTGCAGAGTACCATCCTCTTCCTTCACATATCTATCTCTGCTACATCTGCTAATGTCTCAATCACCTTGAGTTAGTTGCTCAGACCTCTGAAAGTTTTCACCTTCTAGTCTTTGTAAGAAGAGGATCCAGGAACTTCCCCCCCCCTCACTTGTTTTTATTTTATATTCACATTTTATAATAGAAGATATACTATATACCCCAAACTATCTATTTAAATTCTGTTTATTGTATATGAAAATGTACAAAACTTCACTTATTTTGCTTTTCTATTTGTGACTAGCACAGATGTTAACCACTGATGTTAACCACATAGCATGCCAAGTCAGATGAGTTTGATGCTACTTTAAAATTATATACTACATTTATGAAAACATGTTTTTGTTTTTAATTCCCCTACAGGATTAAAATACAGGACACATAGGTAAAATTGAAAAACCTGAAAAAATAAAATTTGAATAAACACCACATTTCTTGTATGTGTCCCAAATATTATGTGTCTTGTGTTTTTATCTGGCAATCTTGCACATGGACTTCATCAATTTTTTAAAAAATACACAATGTCTTTGGAGTTTTCAAATCCAGTGCCATTGTATAAAGCAAATGTTAGAGTCCTTGATATTATGAAAAAATTGTAATATATTTAGCAACTTAATATTATAAAGTTGCTAGTTTAAATTTTCCTCTAAGTTGTTATTTTAGTTTTCAGGCCCATTCACATTTATTTGACAACTCCTATGGTCTGTTGAAAGCATGGTATGATAACAATTTAAAGAAATACAGCTTAAAAGGATCTCTGACCTTAGGGTGGTTTAATCAAGTCATTATTAATAAGACTCTGAAGTGCTTCTTAGACATCCGCATGCAGAGAAGGCATAATGAGAGATGGAAGTTCAGAGATCTGGGAATTGGTACATATACAAAACTTATGCAGAAAAGAAATGGAAAATTAAACAAAATAGTATGTATTTCACATAGCAATTCTGATTTAACATTCATATGTTTAAAATGACATTCCTTTAAAAACGCTTGGTTTGCCACACCTCAGCCCTATAGAACAATTATTTTTGTACTGTTTATCTATAAGCATAAATTAATAGTCCTTTATGGATTATAAAAACACAATAGATATAATAACATTTACTGAGTGTTGATTTCATTAACTATGTGTATTAATCAACCAAGTATTTGCCACCTTAAAATGTCCAAATGGTCCAAACACAAAACTTTCAAATTGTGTCAATAAATAGAAAATCCACTGGAATAAGGTATTAAAATATTGTTCCCTGGTTTAGTGTGGACAAATCCTGTAGAGTGGACTTGACAGCTGATAACCAGAAGCAAGAATACCATTTAAAAACTGGAAAAAGATAGTTTTCGCAAGGAAAATTACAGCTTTATCTCATGTATGAATACAGATGCCAAAATTCACACAATAGATATACAAACTGAATCTAAATTAACATTAAAAAGTACACCACGATAAAGTTGGACTTAACTCAGGAATACAAATAGGCTTTAACATTGAAAATCTATTAAGCCACCTGGATGTATTAAAGGGAAATCACAAGATCTTCCAAGAAATCTGGTAATTTTATAAAATTTTTGTCTCTCTTCAGGCAAAGAATGAATAGAAAACTAAAACTAGAAAGGAGCCTTTTTTTTATCCTTACTGGAAGACATTATTTTTTGTTGCTTTTACAAAGAGAGAAAGCAAGGGAGAGAGAAGCATCAATGTGAGAGAGAAACATGGATTGGATGTCTCCAGTCCGCATCCTGACTGGACTGGAAATCAGACCTGCAATCCAGGTACGTGCCTTGAAGGGAATCAAACCTGCAATCCATCAATTATGGAATGACATTCCAACCAACTGAGCTACATCAGCCAGGGCTAGAAGGGAGCTTCTTAGCTTGATAAGATATACATACCAAAATGTCTACCATGAATACCTTATTAGAGGTAAAACATTAAATATATTCTCTTCAAAATCAGGAATAAGTTAAGAATGCTCTTATTACTACCTTTAATCCTAGTTTATTGAGGATCTTTTCCAGTAAAGTAAGAAAGGTAAAATAAATTAAGGTATATGTATTTGAAGAATACTTAAAGAAAACATTATTTACAGATGATATAACTGACCACATAAAACACCTAAAGTTATCTATGCACAAATAGCTAGAATTAATTGGAATTTAGGAGCTGATTTGTGATAAGGTTACTATACAAAAATAAGTAGTATCTCAATACACAACAAACTGAATATTTAAAGCAGAATAAGTAGGGATAAAGAGAGAGGGGAGAAGGAACAAGGAAGGAAGGAGGGGAGAGAGAGAGAGACTATACTAACAGAAACTAAAGAGGTAGAGATAGGCATGTAGAAACTTCTAACTTTACTGAAAGATATTAAAGAAGATGTAAATAGAAATATCATATTCAAGAATAGAATAAGACAATATTTAAAATGTGTATACTCTCCTCCATCTCCACCACCTTCACTTTAATCACCCTAATCCAACCCACCATCTTCTTTCACATTTCTTTCATCTCTTAACTTGGTTCCATCTCACTTTATTTTTCCCAGTGGAACTTGTTACTCTTATATACTACGAAATTCACTTATTTATTATGTGCATTTTCAATCTGCACTCAATTGAAACAGTCTTCTTCAGGGCAGGGATTTCTTTTTCTATTATAAATTTTCTTGCCAGATCCATAGTACAGTCAACAGTGCCGAGCCCATCGAGAGCACTCAACAAATATTTGTGATATGCTGCAATGGATGAAATGTAATCTAGTCTGCAATTAGATAGAGGATGTTAATTACTTAATAAAATAATTTGTAATATACATACTCATGAGAATGACAAAAATTAAGAAAGGAGGATATAGATCAGCAGGAACTCACACATTGCTGGTGAGATTGCAAGTTTGTACTATTTTCAAGAAACCTGTTGACAGTATCTTGTAAAGGTAAGCAAACATCACATGCCCTGAAAACTAAAAATTTTTCTCCTATGTGCAAAGCTTCAAAAAGTTATTACAGATGTGTAGAAGAAGGCAGACACATGCCAAAGTCTTCATAACAGCAATATTAATAAAAATAAAAAGCTGGAAGGTGTACAAATGCCCTTTCACAATTAACAAATAAATAAATAATAAAATTTACTAAATCAAATATTACAAAGCAGTTACCATAAATAAATACTGCTGTTTACAAAAATATGGATGCATCTAAAACTATGTCAAATAAAAATGTCCTACAAGACAACAAAAAGTATAAAACTGTTCTTACAAATTTCAACACAATCAAAATTAGCTCTTATATTGCCTTTGGCTTACCTACATATGTCAAAATAACTACAGGGTGGGGCAAAGTAGGTTTACAGTTGTGAGTATGTGAAACACAAGAATTTATTCTTGTATTATTATTTGTTAGTTATTGTATTATTTTTCATATGAACAACTGTAAACCTACTTTTGCCCCACCCTGGATAGTTAGTTTCCTATACTAGTGAAGAAGGGCTATACTAGTCTGTCATTATTTTCTCTGGTGGAGGGCGTGGGATAGTAAAATGTACATAGGCAGAAGCAAGACACATTAATATTTCAGTCCTGAGGTTGTTTAATGGGTTCACCAATGTTTATTACATTATTTTGCTAAGATATGTGTTACATATATTTTAAATAGTATTTATATATATGTTTTCAATATACCCAATATAATTATGTATATTTTCTTTTTTATTCTTATTTTTGTTTTTTTGGAAGAGAAGAATTTTTTTACTGTTCTATTACAGTTGTCCCAATTATCCCCTGTTGCTCTCCCCTACCCCACCCACCCTCTGCTCCCACAGTCAATCCCTACCCTGCTGTCCATGTCCGTGAGTCATTTATAGTTGTTTGTTGATTAGACCCTTCCCCTTCTCTCCCTCTTTATATCCCTCCCCCCTCCCCTTTGGTTAATTATTTATATTTTAAAATATTTGAATATAAAAGATAAATGGAAGAGAAATCCTAAATGCCCAACCATAAGACATTCTTTTTTTAAGATTTTATTTATTTATTTTTTAGACAGGGGAACGGGGGGAGAAAGAGAGGGAGAAAAACATCAACATGTGGTTGCCTCTCACATGCCCCCAACTGGGGACCTGGCCTGCAAACCAGGCACATGCCCTGATTGGGAATCAACCGGTGACCCTTTGGTTTGCAGGCCCGCATTTAATCCACTGAGCCACACCAGCCAGGGCTAACCATAAGACATTTTTACAAATAATTCAACTCTGTTTATTTTCAACCAAAACCCTGGTGTTATTCCACTGAGAGTTAGTCTGTTTTTTAAAGCTATGTCGTATTTTCTGATCCATGCCGATGGCCTCAGTGGAGCTATGAATGTGGCCGCAGTGATAAGTGGCCATGAAGTTTTTGTGAGAAACATTCGATTCTGCAAGGCAGAAAAATGCTGGGAATGAGGGTTTTTTAAAAAAGTAAAACTTATCTCCATTGCATTATGTATTTTGATGTACTCCTAATATATTCCTTTTTAAAATATCTTACTGCTGAAGTAGAAGCAAAGACAGAATGAGCAACAGTTGCTGTTCTATTCACACCAAGTACCATTTTTAAAACTCTTACAAATGCAGCCGAGCAATTTCAAAGAGCAAGTAGAATGGTTACTTTTTAAAAAACATGTATTCTCTGTAGTTACATTCACCAGACTCAACATGCAAATTACACAATACCTTAATTTGGATATGACTAGTGTCTTTCAGGACTGGATGATACAAAGATATTAATAGATCAATTTATGCACTAAATGTAGATTTCTTAATATAAAGCCAACATTTCTTTTGAAACTATTCAACAGCATTGCATTTAACATCAAAACATATTTAAGATGTTGAAAAGATTTAATTAAAAAATATTTCCTGAATCAACAATAGTTTTATTAATTATTAATCAAACATATTTTTGTCTTCACTTTAAGTTTTCCTCTTGACTTTTCGTAAGTACCTTAGTAATTTCCAAGTAAGTGTGCTTTCACCTTGCCTGGTGCAGACAAGTTATTTTGTGTTTAAATTACAAGTTGAGAGGGCTCTAGTTTTGTTAACTCAATTTTTGTACACACGTGCAAAATTGACTGAACTACTCTAAGCTTATTATCCGTGATTGCTTCTTTTGAGTCCCATTCACCTCTTTTGAAGTCATTGTTACCTTGAGGTGGAGAAAAAATATGTCCTATTAGCCAAATATATATTTCTGTTCAAGAAAAAGATCTCAAGTAAAAAAAAAAAAAAAGAACTATCCTCACATAAAAATAAATCATCTCCAGCAATTTATTTTCTCAAGGACTTTGGCTTTTCTGCTTATGCAAGACTGACTTCTTGCTAAGCCTTCACTCCAAGTCATTTTATAATAGAGGTCCCCAAATGTTTGTTCTTGTCATTTTATAGGATTAATTTGATCCACTCTCATCCAACACAATGGCCTTATGTCTTGTTTAGTGTGCAGTCCATAACTAAGCCCTACTGTTTGTTCTTTAAACTTTATGAAATGGCTTTTCTGTTCACTTTCAGGACATACCCTTCATCATACATTCAAATGCAGGTAAAAAGGTACTGTATCTTTAAGGTATTTTTAGTGTTCTGAAAAAATCATTTATTAAAGGAGGGATTTTGAATGAAGTAATGTCCTTCTAGCTTAAAGTTTATGGTTTTATAACACAGCATAAAAGAGCACAGTCACAACCAAGTTTCTTAAAGGATAAAGAAATAGAATATTTAGACTGAAAGTTTTAAAGCTAAATGAGTTCCATGTTTAGTCTGAAAGCTTAGAGGGAAGATGAGAGGTGTCATGAAGACAAAAGTGAAATGGGAAAGCCAACACAGTAGGAAAGAAAAGCTCAAAGATGAAGTGTAGCAGAGAGAAGTGTTCATCATTTTCTTGGAATATAGAAATTTATTTTTTCACCCAAATATTAAGCCCTTTAAATGTTCCAGAAAGATTGGAATCTAAATTTGATTCTCACTCTTGAATTCAAGGATTAGCATTTCATGAGCTTCTGCCCCCTCTTAGTGAATCTTTTCTTACTAACATTAGTTATCAAAATACTTGGCATTTTTTCACAGCATGCATGAGTCACAACACAGACACCTCTCCTTAAAATAAATGGATGTTGAACTTTGAATAAAACATGTCTCCCCTTTCATCTCAATCTCAGATTTGTGAGTTTGCACCTCCTCCTTCTTAGTGTGCTCTTAGATTGCCTTCAAATAACAGCTCTCTTATGCAATCCAGGTTGAAAAAGATGGAGCAAGGATTTACGTTGGGAAGTATCTGATCCTGAAGAGGAAAGGTTGGGGAGGGGATATCATTTGATGCCCTTGAGTTTTATCCATTTCTAAGAGATGCTAGGTTCTAAGATTGCATAAAATATACTTGCCTGATGGTCATATAATTAATTTTTCTAGAATAAAACGATTTTTATCACCCTAATACAGGTAGCAGTAAAAAACTTTATTTCTAAAAGAGAATATGGAAACATATTAATCAAATAAGAATTTGCCTCATTTTAACTTTATAAACGATTGTATCATTTGCAGTCTTAAATATCTGCTCTCTTGCCCCTACACAAGGAAATGTCTACACAGTAAGGTGGGTAGAATTGGTATTTTTATTTCATTTTATAGATTAGAAAACTAAAATAGGGAGTTATTTTTTTATGTCACAATGGAAGTCATTGACAGAATCACAGAACTGGAATCTCCTGATTTTTTTCACCCGGGATTATTTTATTATTCATCAACATCATTGATTAAATACCTGATGCTGATTATGTATAAGACACTACACCGAGGTCTGGAAATACCACTATGTTGCCTTTTATCTTATTGTTAGCTACATATAAATACATCAATGTGTAATGTGGAAATATTACATATATAAATTAAAATATATTACTCCAAGTCAAAATAATTTAAATTAAACTGAAACTCGCAAAGTTATCAACCCATTTTCATTATTACTAAATAAATTTACCAATATAATTCATTTAATTTTAATTATACTTCTACATTGTCAGTTCCAGCTTCTCACAAAATGTGCAAATAACAGGCACTTCAATAATGCATTTCAAGACCATAAAGTAATAGCTTTTCTTTAATCACTGTAAACTTGTTCATTTGTACACCAAATGAACCATGCCACTCAGAGCTGACACTCAGCACAATTAGAAATAGATAAAAATGCCTGGCCAGTGTGGCTCAGTTGGTTGGGCATTGTCCCACAAATCGAAGATTCTCAGGTTAGATTACCCGTCAGGGCACAAGCCTGGGTTGCAGGCCTGGTCCCCAGTTGGGGGGCATATGCAAGAGACAACTGATGAATGTTTCTCTCACACTGATGTTTATCTCCCTTTCTTTCTCTCTACCTTCCCCTCTCTCTAAAATAAATAAATAAAATCTTTAAAAACTAGGTAAAAGTTGTCACTGGCGTTACCCTTCTCCAACATCCCACTCAGTCCCTTCATGTTCTACACCAAGCCCAGTGTTTGCAAGATCCATTTCCTAAGTCTTAAATGATATGTACTAGTACAGGATTATTTACATTGTGTCTTATTGTGTGGCTTTAAAAAGCTCCAAGATTGGTAGAGTAAATTCCTACATTAAGTACTTCAAATAGAAGTTGAGAATAAACATCTGAGAAAAGAACACCCCTCCTCCCCATTAAATTCAAATCCCAATTTACAGGACACTGTCTCTTCATGAACCTGACTTTGGTCCTCATTTGGAAATCAATGCTGCACTTGCTCAAAAATTAAATACTTCCATAACAAAATTTAAAAAGACTGTTTTAAAAGAAAAAATCCTTTAAAAATACATTGTAACTTAGAAGTCTCCATCAGATTGTTTTATATTTTTAAAAAGTCCTAAGTGTAAGAACTTAACAAATTTGCTTGACATGAAAAGCCATCACTTCAGCATCTACAAAAGCTGTTTCAAACAGATAAGTTTAAAGGATAATCAGAGACTGAAGTTTTCCTCCCACTGTGCAGAGCTGTTACTGGGAAATGCCCTCCCAACACTGGACCTTTCCCAGCCCCTTTGTATGTCACTGAAACCGTGGGACAGGTCCTGGCGGTGGTGTCATCAGAATTAAATCGCAGCACTTACTAGCCAAAGTGGTAAAGAACTGAGGGGGCCTTCTCCACCCTCTCCACCCTCTCCTTACCAATCTATGAATAAAATTCAAGGGGGAATCCATGCCTCTGAAGGAGGACAGAACCCAAGATGAAAGAAACTTGGGTCTTTAAATGTGGGGAGCGGCATGCCAATCGGGAACACCAAATTTGGATTTTATGTGAGAGAAAAATAAACTTCTTTTTTTAATCCACTGAAATTTTGATCCAATCCACTATAGCAAGTAGCCTTAAGTGATAAAATGCTCCACTATAAAACAAAATTGAGAAGACATTCACTTGTTCACTATGTGTCTTAGTCTCTTCAGGCTGCTGTAATATAACATCATAGACTAGGTGGCAAAAATCTGTTTTTCTCAGTTCTGGAGGCTGGGCGAGGGCTTCCTTTCTGATTCACAGATGGTCATCTTTTTGCTGCATCTTCTTCACATGGTTGAAGAGGGGAGAGACCCTTTGGCATCGATTTTATAGCAGAGTTAACCTCATTCACATCAGCTACCCAATACCCCCTCCTCCTAATGCTATCACATTAGGGTAAGAATTTTAACATATGAATTTGCAGGGGAGGTGGCACAAAAATTCAGTCTACACCACTAGTGTTAGTGAACAAGAAGGTTCACCCACTTGATGCACAGCAGAGCCAAACACTGAACACTTAGTTATGCAGTGAAAAAAAACAAAGAGATTTATTGGCAGGGTGCCAAGCCAGAATAAGGGTGAGCTAGCCTTCAAAATCTAAATTCCCCAATGGTTTTTGATCAAGGGTTTTTAAATATAGAGATTGAGTTAGGGGCTAGAGGTCAAGTGTAGAACTGATTGGTTAGTTCTTACGTAAGTTTCAGTGGTTTTCCGTAGTCTGATCCACTCACCTAACATCACCTTGTCTGGTTCTTCTTCATTGGTTGGATGATATCTAAGTGGGTTGAAGAGCCAAGATTCTACAAAAATATCTCATCATTGTGTGTCAGTAATGTCACCTTTAAAGTATGGCCTAAGTATGCCATCAGTGTACAAGGAAGGGATGGAAGAGAAAGGAAAATACACAGGAACCAGTCTGAAGTCAAATTATTGTGAACTCAGTTTTAAAAGGTAGTATTTACCTGGTCCATCCATGCTATTGCAAAGGGTAAAATTTTCTTCTTTTTTACTACCAAGTAGTATTCCACTGTGTACCATACCTGTTTTATCTACTCATCTACTGATGGACACATGGACTGCTTCTAACTCTTGGCTATTGTAAATAATACTGCAATGAATATAAAGGTGCATACATTTTTTTAATTAGAAATATTCATCAGAGAAAATCAATACTATATGATTTCACTCATATTTGGACTATAATGAATAAACTCAACTACCAAACAATAAAAAGACAGACTCAGAGAAGGAGAGCAGGCTAACAGCTCTGGAGTTCAGGGGCTGGTTGGGAATGGAGGGATTGAGGGAAAAAAAAAAAAAAAGAACTCATGGACTTGAACAACAGTGTGGTGATTGAGGCGGGGGGTTGACGGGTGAAGGTAGAAGAGGGTACAAGCAGGATAAATGGTAATGAAAAAATACAATAAAAGTAAACTACTAAAAATCAAAAATTAAAAGGTAGCATTTATAATGGATTACTTGGAAACCATGCAGGCCTCTATTACAATAAGTTAGTAATTTGCAAAGCTTGTACTGAGGTCCACTGTTGGCTTCAGTGGCCTCCTGCGGAGCCACAGATGGATACAAACATGCAAGTCCTTTCTTTAATCGTCAGTGGTGAGAGACAAAAAATTTCAAAGTTTCTAAATTTGGTATCTGTAAACCAAATTAAGTACATTTTTTCATTATTATTTTATGATTTTTAGTAAGAAATCTGAGTGAACTCTTATTGCCCCTATACACACACACACATTGAGAATTACAAGGGCCATTAAGACTGGGCAACATACGTGGGCTCCAGGGTCTTTTGCCCCATTGATCTATGTCAGGATTAGAAAGTTTGAGATCCAGGCATTTCACACTAGGATATATAAAGATTTCCACAGAGTAATACCCATAGAAAGATTGAAGTGAATCAATTTTCACATCTTTAATCTCTATACATACTGTTCCCTCCTAAAATGATCTTCCTGAGCTTTGGCCCAAATCTTTCTTTCTTATCTCCCTTTCACAATTCTCCTTCTTTCATTTTATAAAAGAACAGAATATCTTTCACTCACAATAATTGGGAAAAAGCCCCACTCAACTTATTAAGAAATGTATTTTATGTTTATGCTTAATTACCCATACAATTTGAACATATACCTGTAGGGTTTTTTTATCCATTTCTATTAACAGTTATTATTACTATATCTTAATTTGGTAGAAAGTTTCAACATTTAAATTTTATGGCCAAAATATTGGGTTGGCCATAAAATCTGTTTAGTTTTTTCCATGCAATGGATCTAATAGTGCTTAATTTTCTTTAACTTTATTCAAAACAACTTTGTTAGATTGTATTGTGACAGCAGTCACATCAGCATGTATTAAAATTTTGTCTCAAAATTGGTGAATTTTTGTGCAGCCATTTTAATTTTGAAGGTGGAAATGGTATGCAACATTCCCAGCATATTATGCTTTATTATTTCAAGAAAGGTAAAAACACAACTAAAATGAAAAAAAATATTTGTGTTGTGTATGGAGAAAGTTCTGTGATTAATCAAATGTGTCAGAAGTGGTTTGTGAAGTTTCTTGATACTATTGACATTTTATCCAAATAATTCTTTGTTGCAGGCTGTCTTATGCATCGGTAGAGGTTGAGCAGCTCCCCGGGCATTACCCACTGAAGCCAACAGCAGGAGATAGCCAACATACTCATAATATCCAAATCAATAAAAATATTGGTGAAAATGAAAAATATGTGTTTTATTTTATGGAAAGAAACATGAACTTTTGGCCAACAAGAAATTTTACAAACAAATAAAATTATTTATACATAATTTTGTTGCAGAGAAATATGTTCAAGTGGTCATTAGAAAGTTTCAGGAAAAAGTTTACATTAGTATTAAATTTTGTTGAAGGAATGGGATAGAATTAAAAATTTAAGGATAAACAATATAAAATTCTGTCAAAAGGAGCTTACATTACTTGTACATTTCGTTGATAATGTGTTTTATATTATTGTGTTGGTTAAACTGCAATGAATAAATGTAAAAGAATAATGTAAGATTTATTTTTACATGCCAACATTCACAGTATTACATAAATAACAAACGTTATAACAATTTACACTTAAGATGGAAAACTCATTCAACTTAACGATAAACAAGAAGGTACATGTTTTTGAAAAATTCTTCTAGATACAAAGACTGGTCATTATGGCCTTATAGAATTTCCTTCACTGAATTTAATTTTAGCATTGTCTCCACTTTTATAAAAAGTAATTACAGGAAACAGCCATATGGAATTCATCACTCCAGAGAAAAGTTACTAAAGGTAATATATTTTTTTATCACAAAATGCCCTATAAGCAAAGGCCCACATGAAAAATTATTTGGGGAATTAAGTTTTAGGAAAAGTTTTGCTTTCCTTGAATAGTTGACATGTTTCATCGTTTCTTGCCATGAGACTTAGAACAGTGGTCATCCTATTTTCCTTTTCACTTTGACTCCCAGGAAGTTTGCCACTAAATCTGAGGTTAGAGCAAAAGAATTATTTCAGCCCTTGAAATAAAATATAATGAAACCTAGAGTGTGTGTGTATGATAGGTGAGGGAAGGGGACTAAGTTTGCTCACTACACCCACCTTCACCCTGTTACTGTTCCCATTAGTTGTCTTGACAAAAACAATGAGTTTGGGAAGAATGACCATTTAAAATTTTTTTGTTTTGTTGTGATAGATTTAAATCCACCACTATCACCTCAGAAATTTCAGTTAATTCTTAGTAAAAAAAAATTAACATTAAATATCCTCAGAAAATGTAAATCTTCAGAAAAAATAAAATCAAACTTTATCAATTCGTTTATAGCACAATTTTGCCAAATAAGGCAATTAAGTGACAAGATATTACACAGTTTAATTCTTAAATCCCATTAACGTAACTCTATTCTATGTGTACAATGCCCTACATTAAGAAGTCCCCAAAAGTGCTAACTTTTATACCATAATGACTACTTGCATGTACAGAAGAGCCAGTGAACAGGAAGACAGCTAACCTTTGCTGTACTGATGAGATTCAGTTCACACTACCCCAAAACATGGCACCTTGGCACATTGATTATCTTAAGCTGAAAGATTGGAGAAAATAGCAGAAGCAGGAAGGTCACTCTGATCTTCCCACTGCTCCCTTTTTCCTGAAACAAGTTTTAATCCCTGATCCCTGCCTTACTGGGAGGAAGGAAAACATCCTTATCAACACAGGAAATTTGAGGCCCAGAAATCTGTACAAACAAAGCTTGTTAAACCAACCCTTATCTTCCTAGTAACTTCTTCACCATTTACTACCTCCAGCCCAAACTTCTTTGTCTTGTCAAACCTCCAAAAGTTTATTGTTTCTTTGTATAAGAGGTATAAAAGCTTCCTGCTCTGGTCACTTTTTGGGGATCTTCATTCTCTTGGGAAGGCTCCCATATACATACAAAAGTTTAATAAACCTTGTATGCTTTTCTCCTATTAATCC
>PVKU01016182.1:0-15545 GCA_004027475.1 Anoura caudifer | reverse complement strand
AGCTCCTGGATTCATTGATCTTTAGAATTGTGCTTTTAGTCTCTATGTCATTTAATTCTGCTCTGATTTTAGTTATTTCCTTCTTTCTACTTGCTCTGGGCTATCTTTGCTGTTGATCCTCGAGTTCTTGTAGGCGTAGAGTTAAGTTGTTTGTTTGAGATGTTTCTATCTTTTTTAGGTAGGCCTGTATTGCTATGAAGTTCCCTCTGAGGACTGTCCCATAAGTTTTGGGTCATTGTGAGGTCATTTTTGTCTGTTTCCAGAAACTTTTTGATTTCCTTCCTAATTTTATTCTTGATCCATTGATTTTTAATAGTATGCTATTCAATATCCATGATTTTGAGGATTTTGGGTTTTTCCCCTTGTGTTTTTTTCTAGTTTCAGTCCCTTGTGGTTGCAGAAAATGCTTGGTATGATTTCAATTTTCTTCAATTTGTTGAGAATTGTTTTGTGTACTATCATGTGGTCTATCTTTGAGAATGTTCCATGTTCATTTGAAAAGAATGTGTATTTAGTTTCTTTGGGATGAAGGGCTCTATATATATCAGTTAAGTCCATTTGATCTAGAGTATTGTTCAATGCCACAATATCTTTGTTGATATTTTGCTTAGAAGATCTGTTCATTTTTGACAGTGGGGTGTTAAGATCCCCTACTATAACTGTGTTGCTGTCAATATCTTTCTTGAAGTCCTCTAAGATTTTCTTGATGTATTTAGGTGCTCTTATGTTGGGTGCATATATATTTACAATGTTTATGTCTTCCTGGTGGAGTTTTCTCTTGAGTATTATGAAGTGACCTTCTGGGTCTCTGTTTATGGCTGTTCTTTTGAAGTCTATTTTGTCTGATATGAGTTGTGCTGTGCTGGCTTTTTTTTTTCTCCTGTCCATTTGCTTGGAAAATTTGTTTCCAGCCCTTCACTTTGAGTCTGTGCAGGTCTTTTGTCCTGAGGTGGGTCTCTTGTAGGCAGCATATGTGTGGATCATGCTTTCTTATCCATTCAGCTATTCTATGTCTTTTGATTGGAGAATTTCATCCATTTACGTTTAAGTTTTTTATTTATTTATTTATTTATTTATTTATTTATTTATTTATTTATTTATTGCTATTGTCATACCTGTGCTTCTCTCTCTCTCTCTCTCTCTCTCTCTCCCTTTCTCTTTTCCTCCTGTCTGTAAAGTAGTGCCTTTAGCATCTCTTGCAGAACTGGTTTGGTAGAGGTGTACTCTTTTAGACTTCTTTTCACTGGGAAGCTCTTTATTTGGCCTTCTATCTTGATTGAAAGCCTTGCTGGGTAAAGTCGTCTTGGTTGCAGGCCTTTGGTTCCCATTAGTTGGTATATTTCTTACCATTATCTTCTGGCTTGGGGCATTCCATTGAGAAGTCAGCTGCTAACCTTATCCGGGCTCCCTTGTATGTTACTTTCTTTTTCTTGCTCACTGCCTTTAAGATTCTCTCTTTGTCTTGGAATTGTGCCATTTTAATTATGATGTGTCCTGAAGTGGGCCTTTTTGGGTTACTCTTGATTGCGACTCTCTGTGTTTTCTGGATTTGTGTGACTTTTTCTCTCATCAAATTATGGAAGATTTTTATCATTACTTTTTCAAATAGGTTTTCTATCCCTTGCTCTTCTTCTCCTTCTGGAATCCCTATTATACGGATATTATTATGTTTCATATTGTCTTGCATTTCTCTTAATCCCTCTTCATTCTTTTTCAGCCTCTTTTCCTTTACTTGCTCTTTCTGGGTGTTTTGTTCTACTTTGTCCTCCAACTTGCTGATCCAATCTTCTGCTTCATCAGTTCTGCTTTTCTTTCCTTTTACTGTGTTCTTCAGTTCAGAAATTGTATTCTTCATTTCCTTTTGGCCCTTGTTGATAGTTTCTATTTCCTTTTTCATGTTGATATAGTTTGCAGTGAGTTCATCATTGCTTCCTTGTAGTTTCTGAAAGCTCATTTTGAGCTCATTGAGGTTCCTGACAACCGTTGTTTTGAACTCAATGTCTCATAGGTGAGTTGCCTCTGTTTCATTTCGCATTCTTCCTGGGGCCTCCTCCTTTCCTTTCATTTGGGGATTGTTTCTTTGTCTTCCCATTGTTTGTGTGACTCTTCTTGTTAGCCTCAGCTTCTTAAATTGATCTGTTCTGGCTTCCTGGGTGTATGGTGTGAAGTTCTGTGGTAGAATACCTGTGAGATTCAGTTGCGCAGTCTCCTTTGGTATCATGGTATTCACATCTTCCACTGCCTCAGCTGTTGGGATGCCCCCTGTTTGGGTCCAACTCCGTTTTTTTCACCATTCTGGATTTTTTCTTTTTTTTTCTCACTTGTGGGTATTTAAAAAGAGAAAAGATAGAAAAATATGAAAAAATAGAAAAATGAAGAAGTGGAAGGAAGAAGAGATTAAATTGAAAAGAAAGGAAGAGGCAATAAAATAAGAAAAAAGGAAAGAGAAGCAAAAGGAATTGAGGGATAAGAAAATAAAAATACTAAAAAAATTAGTAAAAATATAATTAAAAAAAAAAAAAGAACACCACCAAAAACCTTTTGCTAGTTTCAAACTGGTCAAACCAGTTTTTCTGGTCTTGTTGGCTGCAAGGGGCTGAGGGTGGACTGGTATCACTTTTCTCCCTGTTGAGCACTCAGTCAGCATTAGGCTACTCTGCTTAGTGACTCCTGGAGCAGGGCCTTGGGCATGGTTTTTGAGCCTCCTGCAGAGTGGGTGCCTTCCCAAGTTTTTGGGTGTGAGCCGCGATGTCCTATGGATTGAGCACTTCCCAGGTTTATGGGTGTGAGCTCTGGGTCTCCTACCAGGCAGACACGCCAACCCGAGTTTATGGGTGTATGTTCCATTGTTTCCTGCATTGTGTACACTCACCCTAGGTTCACAGGTATGAGCTCCAGGTCTTCCACAAAGCCCCCTCCTCTGGTCAGCCACCTCCGGGTGCTCAGCTGTCTCCAGTTGCAGGGCCACCTCCATCTCACAGGTGCCTCTGGTCACATGGCCATCTCCTGTTGCTTGGCCACCTCTGGTGGCAGGGGCTTGGGTGTGAACTCCTCCCAGGGCTATGCATGTGTGCTCACAGCCTCAGTGTGTTTGCCACTCAGAGCTTAACTCCCCTCCCTGTGACTTCAAGCCACCAGGTCCCTCCTGGTGCTGCTCAAACCTTGTTTGGAAGGGGAGGGAACTGTTGACCTGATTCCCTCCCTAGAGCCCTGTTGCAGACCTGGCAAGAGCCAGGCCAGGGCGTCAGCTGCCCTGGTCTCTGAGCTGATACCTTGGCCCTTATTGTCATGAAAAACTGTCCTTATCATCTGTTTTTTCAATGTAAGCTACAATTTTTGATCTCCTATTTTCATTTATGCTGGATACTGTTGGCTGTTTGCTCTGTTCCTCTGTAGATTGGCTAGGTTTTTTTACCATGTGTAGGGGGAAATGGAATCTGCTCCCTCCTATTATGCTTCCACCTTCCCTCTCAAGTCCATGGTATTTAAAACAATCTGGTACTGGTATAAGAACAGACACATAGATCAAGAGAGATCCAAGAAAAGAGATGCAAGATATGAACTCAAGACTCGATGGTCAATTAATATTTGACAAAGGGAGCGGAGGCATAGAATGGAGTAAAAATTGCCTCTTCAACAAATGATATTGGGAGATCTAGACAGCTGCATGTAAAAAATGAAACTCGATCACCAACTTACACCATATACAAAAAAAAAAAATTCAAGGTGGATAAAAGACTTCAATATAAGTCACAACACCATAAAAGTCCTAGAGGAGAACATATGCAGGAAAATCTCAGATATTCCATGCAGCAATATTTTCACTGATATATCTCCTACAGCAAGAGACATAAAAGAAAGAATAAACAATGGGACCTCATCAAATCAAAAAGTTTCTGCACAGCTAAAGAAAACAGCATTAAAATGAAAAGAGAACCAATTGTATGTGAAAATATATTTTCTAATGATACCTCGGACAAGGGTTTGATCTCCAAAATATATACAGGACTCAAACAACTCCACTCCAGGCCCACAAACAACTCAATAAGAAGTGGGCAAAGGACCTGAACAGACAATTCTCCAAGGTGGACATACATAAGGCCCAGAGACATATGAAAGGATGCTTAGCATCATCAGCCATCAGAAAGACACAAAATCAAACAATGAGATACCACTTCACACCAATCCAAATGGTCATCATAAACAAATGAAGAAACAACAAGTGCTGCTGAGGTTGTGGAGAAAAGGGATTCCTAGTGCATTGTTTGTGGGAATTCAGACTGGTGCAGCCACTGTGGAAAACAGCATGGAATTTCATCAGGAAACTAAAAACAGAACTGCCTTTTGACCTGGCATTTCCACTGCTGAGTGTGTACCCTAAGAACCCTGAAACATCAATTCAAAAGAATCTATGCATCCCAATGTTCATAGCAGCACAATTTACAGTACCCAAGTGTTAGAAGCAACTTAAATGCCCATCTGTAAATGAATTGATCAAAAAATTGTGGTACATTTACACAATGGAATACTATGGAGCAGAAAGAAAGAAGGAGCTTCTACCCCTGGTGACAGCATTTATGGAACTGGAGAGCATTGTGCTAAGTGAAATATGCCAAGTAGTGAAAGACAAATGCCATATGATCTCACCTATTAACAGCACATGATGAACAAAAGAAACAAGGAAGCAAAATATAGACAAAGACATTGAAATAAAGGATTGACTCTCAGTAACCACAGTAGAATGGGGAGAGGGATAAAGGGAGAAATAAGGAGAAGGGTCAAGGAACATGTGTAAAGGACTCTTAGACAAAGCCAAAAAGAGGTAGAACTGAGCATTAGAAGTGGGGTTGGTGAGGCAGGGGAATAGGAGGAAATGGAGACAACTATATTTGGAAAAGCAATAAAAAGGAACTGTGGTACATTTACACAATGGAATACTCCACTCCAGAAAGAAAGAAGGAATTCATATCTTTTGCAACAGTATAAATGGAGCTGGAGACTATTATGCTAAGTGAAATAAGCCAGTTGGCAAAAGACAAATACTATATGATCTCATCTATAATAGGAATCTAATGAATGAAACATACTAAGTAGAAAAATAGAACCAGATATATGGAAACTTGCAACAAACTGAGACCTATATGAGTAGAGGGTGGGCTGGAATGCTGTAATGAAATGGAAAGGATTAATCAAATAACGTATGAATTACCCATGAATATGGACAAGGGAGAGGGGATTGACTGTGGGACAGAGGGGCGGCCTGTGTGGAGGGTGGCAAGAGGAAAGATTGGGACAATCCTAATAAAATGAACAATAAAAAATAAAGTAGAAAAAATACAAGACTCCATGAAATCCTTATGTTGGAGGATCTATTTGAGACTTCTGAAGACATGGCTAAGAGTGAATGCAATGCCAAGAGATGGACCAGAGGGTGATGACTCCAATTGAGTAGCCTATAGCCTTGCTGGGAATAAAAGTTACTTTGTGTAAGCTTGTCACAGTGAGATTCCCAGGACACCTTTGTGAGAGTCTGAAATTAGATGCTGAGAGGTTAGACATCAGAATCTCATTTAGTAGATCAGGACTTTTACAGTTTATTTTGGTTTCTGTGTGTGTCTTGGTTAAAGCCCCTCATTTGCTCCAATGATTCAGAGACTAAAGTGAAGTGAACTGACTTTAAGCCCCTCCAGCATCTGCTACCAGCCTGAGTTACCAGCATGAGTTTCCATCATGCCTTTTATACCACTATGCTCAAATCACACTGACCACTGCTTTCCCTGTACGTTGTGCATTCATTCACCTGCAAGCCTCTGTCCACTCAGCTACTTCCCAACTTTACATCCTATTGATGAAGCCTCCCCTTGGCCTCCTAGCTTAACTTTTTTTTTTGATTCACTAGAAGCACAATCGTCTGGAACCAGAGGTGTGTTGCCTAATGTCTGACAGCTCTCCTGATGGAGAGTAGAATTGTTGATTTGTGGTTTGTCAATTTCTGTTATAAATACTACTATCATCCTGGCCAATTTCAAGTTACCAAGAGTGTAACAATGCGCTCACAGAATCCTGAAAAATTAAGAGTTGGCTCTCACCAGGCTTCAGTACATCACTGCTTGACACTCTTCCCTAGAGATTTAATTCATATGGGGTGTGGCCTGGCAGAGAGATTTTACAAAGCTCCCAGGTGGTTCCAGCATGTAGCCATGGTGAGAGCCTCTGCCAAATAACAGGTCTAGTTGCTGAACATTAACATCTCTGTGACTTTAACACCACTGCACATTTGCAGAGACTACAATTTAACTGGTCTCAGGGTTCAGAGTCTATGAGTTTCCACAACTTCCTAGCAGATGTTCCACTGTGGTTCGAGTAGAGGTCAATGCCACAGTAAATGTCAGTTACCTCTGTTACTAGTGTTTCCTTTCTATTATAGTGATTTATGCACAGGTCTGTTCTTCTCTGTGAGGTTATAAACACCTGAATTATTTGCCCCTGAGGATTTCAGAAATGAATTAAAAATCGCAATCAAGATTTATATTTAAAAAGTCAAATTGTATGCACAAGGTGCTCAGTTCCTATTTGCTGAATGTGTGAAGTAGCACAGCTATTATCCTGCTCTCCAATGCCCAGGCCATGGCCCCACACAAGCATCATCCTCACTGACTCAGGAGATCCCAAGAGTTACTGACACCAGTTCAGGAGTTTCCAAGACATTCTTCTTGCTTTGTGGAATCCTCTACATTCCACATAAGACTCCACCTGCAGGGTTTACTTTGTCTGGGACTTGGGAGTAAAAGTCACCTGATGAGACTCCAGAAATGAAGAACAATCCTGCCTCCCTTATGTCAGTGATGAAGATAATTCACACTGATTTCTTTGCACTTGGTATTCAGCCTCATGCTTTGCATCTTTGTGTCCAGCTTAATCATGCAAACACTGGACAGCATCTCCAGGTAAGTCGCTGGGTTGTCAGTTCTCTGTTATTCCCTAGTGTGTGCAAACCTTGCCAGAGAATCCTGTGGGAAACCTAGGGAAACATAGTTTGAGGGGGTAAGTTAGAGGGGATAAGAGTTGGAGCAGAAAGGAGGGGGTGGTATCCCTTTTCCTGGGAAGCTGACATGACAGAAATGGGGGGATTGCCCAACATGTTTGCAATTGATTCTACAGTCTTTTGATTGAGCAGCTTTAACTCTGAACAGTAATAATTTGTTCTATTTTATTCTATTTATTGTACTTATTAACTACTCTTTCCTCAACTATAGCGTGGGAATGTTTTCCTTCAGTTTTTGAGCCTTGTGAATCTGTTTAACATCCAGAGTAGAGATACGGAAGTTGCAGGGACACTTCTTAAAGTGTCCCTCTGGAGGGAGGGACCAACATTTCTTGATCACCTGCTGTTTGCTAAACAGCATTTAGGTCTTAATTTGACTTGTACAACAATGCTGTGAGTTAGGTGCAGTTATACTAATTTAATTGAGAAGATAATTGAGGGTCATTAAATTAATATAATAAGTACCCAGGGCCACATTTACACCCAGGTTTCTCAGGCATCTATGGCTTCTTGGCCTCTTTGCTATACACCAGTGTTTGACACAAAGCAGTGTTAAGTAACCTGAGGAGCTGGAACACTAGTTTGTAAGTTTCTCAGTGTGGTTCTTGGACACACACCAGAGCCACCTGTCCTGTTTCTTTAGTAAGCATACAGATCACACTGACTTCATATTCAATACTCTGGGTATGGAGGCCAGGAACCTCCATTTCTTCTTCTTTTATTTTATTTTTTAATTTTACATCTTTTTTATTATTGTTCAAATACAGTTGTCTCCATTTTCTCCACACTCCAGCCCCCCTTTGGTTTTGTCCATGTGTCATTTATACATGTTCTTGAAAATCCCTTCCCATTGCCCATTCACCCCCATTATTCCATCCCATATCCCCTCTGGTTAGAATCAGTTTGTTCTTTATTTCAATGTCTCTGGTTATATTTTGCTTGCTTGTTTGTTTTATTGATTCAGTTACACTTAACATTGAGATCATATGGCATTTATCCCTCACCGCTTGGCTTATTTCACTTAGCATAATGCTCTCCAGTTCTATTCATGCTGTCACAAAGGGTAGGAGCTCCTTCTTTCTTTCTGCTGCATAGTATTTCACCGTGTAAATGTACCATAGTTTCTTGATCCATTCACTTACTGATGGGCACTTAGGTTGCATCCAGCTCTTGGCTAGTATAAATTGTACTGCTATGAACTTGGGTGCATAAGATCTTTTGAACTGGTGTGACTTGGTTCTTATGGTATAATCTCAGCAGTGGAATTGCTGAGTTGACAAGAAGTTCCATTTTTAGTTTTCTGAGGAAATTCCATACTGTTTTCCATGATGGCTGAACCAGTCTACATCCCACAAACAGTGCACTAGGAATCCCTTTTCTCCACAACCTCAGCAGCACTTGTCTGTTGATTTGTTTATGATGGCCATTCTCATCAGTGTGAAGTGGTATCTCATTGTGGCTTTAATTTACATCTCTCTAATGGCTAGTGATCCTGAGCAACTTTTCATATACCTCTGGGCCCTCTATCCTCCTTGGAGAAGTGTTTATTTGAGTCCTTTGCCCACTTTTTAATTGGGTTGTTTGTCTTCCTGGAGTACAGTCATGTGAGTTCTTCATATATTTTTGAGATCAAACCCTTGTCTGAGGTATCATTGGCAAATATACTTTCCCTTATGGTTGGTTTCCATTTCATTTTAATGCTCTTTTGTGTACTTCTACAGAAGCTTTTTCATTTTATTGAGACCCCATTTAAGTATTCTTTTCTTCATGTCCTTTGATCTAGGAGACATATCGGTGAAAATATTGCTGTATGGAATATCAGAGATTTTCATGCCTATGTTCTCCTCTAGGTCTTTATGCATCACCTCTAGGTGTCACAACTTATATTTAAGTCTTGTATCCACCTTGAATTTATTTTAATGTATGGTGTAAGTTGGTGGCCGAGTTTCTTTCTTTCTTTCTTTCTTTCTTTCTTTCTTTCTTTCTTTCTTTCTTTCTTTCTTTCTTTCTTTCTTTCTCTTTCTTTCTTCTTCTTTTTTTTTGTATGTGGCTGTCCAGATCTCCCAATATCATTTGCTGAAGTGGCTATTTTTACTCCATTATGCTTCTGCCCCTTTTATCTAGTATCAATTGACCACAGAGTCTTGGGTTTATTTCTGAGCTCTTTATTCTATTCCATTGACCTCTGTGACTGTTCTTATGGGAGTACCAGTTCATTTTGATTACCATGGTTTTGTAATATAGTTTGATGTCAGTTATTGCGATCCCTCCTACCTTGTTCTTTTTTTGTGAAATTGCTGAAGCTATTTGGAGTCATTTATGGTTCCATATAAATTTTTGAAATGTTTGTTCTATATCTGTGAAATATGTTGGTGTTTTAATAGGGCTCTTGCTGAATCTTCAAATTGCTTTGGGTAGTATGTACATTTTGGGATATTTTTCTTCCAATTCATGAAAATGGTATATGCTTCCATTTGTTTGTGCCTTCCTTAATTTCTTTCTTCAATGTTGTGTAGTTTTCTTCAATGTTGTGTAGCCATTCTTGGTTAGGTTTATTCCTAGGTACTTTATTTTCTTGTTGCAATATGAAATAGGATTTTTTCCTGATTTTATTTTGATATTTCATTGTTGGTGTACAAAAATGCCTTTGATTTTTGAATATTGACTTTGTATCTGTTATCTTGCCAAATTCACCTATTAGGTCTAGTAGATTTTTGGTGGAGTCTGTATGGTTTTGTATGTATACTTCATGTCATCTGCAAACAATGACCGTTTTACTTCCTCTTTTCCAATTTGAATGTCTTTTATTTCTTTTCTTATCTGAGTGGTGTGGCTAAGACTTCCAATACTAGTTAACTTTTTCAGGAGTCAAAAGTTACCTGCAGGATTTTGGATTTTCAACTGTGCCAAATTCAAGCATCAGCTAAACTTTGGCGGTAGTGTTTGCAACTGCATGTAATGAGACTGCTTTGAATAAACATGATTGTTTCTTGTCTGAGACAACTGAAAAAAATGTGATGAGGCTGTGAGGACACACCTATGAGCAAGATAGACACAGTGCCTGGCCTTGGGGTAGGATTCAATCTTCAGAAATCTTGTCAACACAGAGCTTCATACAACATCCACCAACTGATTGGATTTGGCATATATTTTGATCCACAAAGACTATGCCAATGCAGCCCAATTCTTGGTAAAAGAGAGAACTGTCTACCACTTCTCAGTGCCCATCTGACTTCCTTACTTGTTAAAGTCTTATTGGTGAAGAAAACAAACACCTCCAACAGGTGGAAGCTGTGAACACCAGGATACCAACGGGAAGAAACCCACAACAAAGGAACCACCAACAGATAACAACAGAGTAAGGTGAAGGAAGGAGTGGAAGCCACACTAACTCAACACAGAACCTATATGGAAATACAACTAAATGGTGAAGAAATTACTCAGAAAAAACAACTGAACAGGAAAAAGACAGAATCCTCAAAACCTTGTGCACACAGAAGGGCCAGATTCAACAAAACCTGTCCACACCTGCACAACAGAATACAGGAGGTGGTGGATGGAGGGGATCCAGCTGGAGGGAAAAACCAACCAAAGATAGACCCAACAACGAACAAAACCCAAAGACATCCAGAGAGACAGCATAAATGATAACCTAAGACCAGCAAGCTCAGGGAATCAAGGAGACTGCACAATTGAAACTCACAGGTCTTCTACCACAGAGGTTCACACCATAAACCCAAGAAGTCAGACCAGATTAATTTAAGAAGCTGAGGCTAATGAGAAGAGTCTCACAAACAATCAGAAGACAAAGAAACAATCCTGGAATGAAATGAAAGGAGGAAGCCTCAGAAAAAAATGCTACATGGAATAGAGGCAATTCAACTATCAAATACTGAGTTCAAAGCAATGGTTATCAGGAAGCCCAATGAAGTCACAGAGAATTACCAGAAACTACAGGGAAACTATAATGAACTCACTGCAAACTACAACAACATGAAAAAGCAAATATAAACTCTCAGCAAGGGCCAAGAGGAAATGAAGAATACAATTCCTGAACTGAAGAACATGGTAGAAAAAATGAAAAGTAGGCTCAATGAAGCAGAGGATTGGATTGGTGAGATGGAGGACAAGATAGAAAAAAACCACCCAGAAAGAGCAAAAAAAGAAAAGGAGGTTCATAAAGGAGGAAGAGGGGTTAAGGGAACTGCAGGGCCACATGAAAAGTAACAATATCTGTATAATAGGGATACCAGAAGGAGAAGGAAAAGAAGAGCAAGGGATAAAAAAATCTGTTTGAAAAGTAATGATGGAAGACTTCCCTAATTTGATGAGAGAAAAAAAAAAATCACACAAATCCAGGAAACACAGAGCGTCCCAAACAAGAGGAACCCAAAGAGGCCCACTTAAGACACAAAATATTAAAATGGCAAAATCTGAAATAAAGAGAGAATCTTAAGGGCAGCAAGGGAAAAACAAGAAGTAACATACAAGGGAGCCTTGACTAGCAGCTTACTTCTCAATGGAAACACTCCAAACCAGAAGGGAATGACAAGAAATATTCCAAGTAATGAAAACCAGTAACCTACAACCAAGATTGCTATATCCAGCAAGGTTCTCAATAACAATGGAAGATGAGATAGGGAGCTTCTTAGGCAAAAGAAGCCTCAAAGATACACCTTCTCCAAACCAGCTCTGCAAGAGATGCTAAAGGGTATGCTTTAAGAACAGGAAGAAAAACAGTGAAAGAGAGAGGACCACAGGTACAAAAATATGGCGATGAATAAGTACCTATCAATAATAAATTTAAATGCAAATGGATTAAATCCCCCAAACAAAAGACACAGAATAGCAAAATGGATAAGAAATCATGACCCACCCATATGCTGCCTACAGGAGACCCACATCAGAACAAAACACCTACACACACTGAAAGTGAAGGGCTGGAAACAAATATTCCAAGCAAATGGATAGGGAAAAAAAAAAAAAGAAGCCAGGGTGGCAATACTCATATCAGACAAAATAGTCTTCAAAAGAAGATCCATAAAGAAAATCCCAGAAAGTCACTTTATTATAACTCTCAAGGGAAGAATCCATCAAGAAAACATAAACATTGTAAATATATATGCACCTGACATAGGAGCACTCAAATACATAAAAAAAACCTGGAAGACTTCAAAGAAGATATTGACAGCAACACAATCATAGTAGGAGATTTTAACACCCCACAATAAAAAATGAATAGATCTTCCAAACAAAATATCAACAAAGACATTGTGGCATTGAACAATGCCCTTGATGAAATGGACTTAACTGCTTTATATAGAGCTTTTCATCCCCCAAAAGCTAAATACACATTCTTTTGAAATGCACATGAGACATTTTCAAAGATAGACCACATGATAGGACACAAAACAGGCTTCAAAAATTCAAGAAAACTGAGATCATATTATCTGTTTTCTCTGACCACAAGGGACTGAAACTAGAAAACAAACTGAAGGAAAACCCCAAACACACTCAAACTCATGGAGATTGAGTAGCATGTTATTAAACAATTAATGGGTCAAGAATGAGATTAGGGAAGAAATCCAAAAGTTCCTGGGAACAAATGAAAATGAACTCAGAACAACTAAAAACTTATGGGACAGAGTGAAGCAGTACTGAGAGGAAAGTTCAGAGCAATACTAGCCTACCTAAAAAAGACAGAAACATTTCAAATAAACAACCTAACCCTACACTTAGAAGAACTTGGGGAACAACAACAAAGAAAACCCAGAGGAAGTAGAAGAAAGGAGATAACCAAGACAGAGCAGAATTAAATGACATAGAGACTAAAAGTACAATTCTAAGGATTAATGAATCCAGGAACTGTTTTTATGAAAAGATAAACAAAATCAATAAGCTTTTAAGCAGGCTCATCAAAAAAAAAAAAAAAGAAAGAAGACACAAATAAACACAATCGGAAATAAAAGAGGATAGATTGCAGCTGATACCACAGAAATACAAAGTATTGCAAAAAACAAACAAACAAACAAACAAACAAACAACCCTACTATGAAGAACTGTATGCCAAGAAATTTGAAAACCTAGGGGAAATAAACAAGTTTCTAGAAAAATATAATCTTCCAAAAGTCAATGAAGAAAAAGCAGAAAGCCTGAACAGAGCAATAACAGCAGATGAAATTGAAGCAGTAATAAAAAAGCTCCCAAATCACAAAAGCCCTGGACCAGATGGTTTCACAGGAGAATTCTACAAAGCATTTAAGGAACAGCTAACCCCCATCCTTCACAGATTATTCCAAAAAATCCAAAATGATGGAAGACTCCCAAATGCTTTTTATGCAGCCAGAATCATCCTAATCTCAAAACCAGATAAAGACACAAAAAAGAAAGAAAACCTCAGGCCAATATTGCTGATAAACATAGATACTAAAATCCACAACAAAATATTGGCAAACCACATCCAACAATACATGAAAAAGATCATACACCATGACCAAGTGGGATTCATCCAAGGGATGCAAGGATGGTTCAACATACGCAAATCAGTAAATGTAATACATCACATAAACAAAAGCAAAGACAAAAATCACATGATCATATCAATAGATGTGGAAAAAGCATTTGATAAGGTACAACATCCATTTATGATAAAAAACACTCAGCAAAGTGGGAATAGAGGGAGCATTCCTCAACATAATAAAGGCAATATATGAGAGACCTACAGCAAACATCATTCTCAATGGGCAAAAACTAATATCTTTTCCAATAAGATCAGGAACAAGACAATATTGTCCACTTTCACCACTTCTATTCAATATAGTATTAGAAGTCTTATCCACAGATATTAGACGAGAAAAGGAAATAAAAGGTATTCAACTCGGAAAGAAGGAAACAAAACAATCACTGTGTGCAGATGACATGATAGTGTACATAGAGAATCCTGTAGACTTGGCCAAAAAGGTGCTTGACCTAATAAATGAATTTGGCCAAAAGCATGATACAAAGTCAATATTCAGAAATCAAGGGCAATTTTATATACCAACAATGAAACAGCAGAAGCAGAAATCAAGAAAAAAATCCCATTTGATATAGCAAAAAACAAAATAAAATACCTAGGAATAAACCTAACCAAGGAGGTAAAAGACCTGTATGCAGGTCTACACAATACTGAAGAAAGAAATCAAGGAAGACATAAACAAATGGAAACATATATCATGTTCATGGATCGGAAGTATCATCAAAATGTCCATACTACCCAAAGCAGTTTACAGATTCAATGCAATACCTATTAAAGTACCAATAACATGTTTCACAGATATAGAACAAACACTTCAAAAATTTATATGGAACCATAAATGACCCCAAATAGCTGCAGCAATTTTGAGAAAGAAGAGCAAAGTAGGAGGGATCAGAATACGTGATACCAAACTGTATTACAAGGCCACTGTAATCAAAACAGCCTGGTACTGGCACAAAAAGAGGCACATGGACCAGTGGAACAGAATTGAGAGCCCAGAGATAAACCTAAGTCTCTATGGTCAATTAATATATGACAAAGGGGGCAGCAACATAAAATGAAGTAAAAATAGCCCCTTCAACAAATGGTGTTGGGAGAACTGGACGGCTATGTGCAAAAAAATGAAACTCAAGCATCAACATACACAATACACAGAAGTAAAGTCAAAGTGTAAGAAAAGATTTAAATATAAGCCATGGCAGCATTAAAGTCCTAGAGGAGAACATAGGTGGGAAAATCTGAAATACTTCATGCAGCAACATTTTTACTGATATGTCCCCAAAAGAAGGGATATAAAGGGAAGAATAAACAAATGGGATCTCATCAAAATAAAAAACTTCTGGAAGGCTAAAGAAAACAGTATTAAAATTGAAAGAGAACCAACTGTGAGGGAAAACTTATTTTCCAAAGGTACCTCAGACAAGGGTTTAATCTCCAAAATATTTAAAGAACCTACATGACTCCACTCTAAGAAGACAAGCAACCCCATTAAAAAAAAAATTGGCAAAGGACTTCAACAGACCCTCTCCAAGGAGGACATACAGAGGATCCAGAAATACATGAAAAGACGTTCAGTACTGCTAGCTGTCAGCGTGTTGCAAATTAAAGCCACAATGAGGTAACACTTCACACTGGTAGAACAACCATCATAAACAAAGCAACAAACGTGTGGGAGAGGTTGTGGAGAAAAGGGGACCCTAGTGCACTGTTGGGGGATTGTAGACTGGTACAACCACTATGGAAAACAATATGGAATTTTCTCAGAAAACTAAAAATGGAACTGGCTTTTGACCCAGCAATTCCACTGCTAGGATTATATCCTAAGAACCCTGAAACACCAATCCAAAAGAACTTATGCACCCCAATGTTTATAGCAGCACAATTTACAATAGCCAAGTGTTGGAAGCAACCTAGGTACACATCAGTAAATGAATGGATCAAAAACTACGGTTCATTTACACAACGGAATTCTATATGCAGAAA
>PVKU01016181.1:0-15482 GCA_004027475.1 Anoura caudifer | reverse complement strand
AGGAGGGGGTGTGCAGGGTGGAGGGGAATGAAGGGGGAATGGGACAACTGTAATAGCATAATCAATAAAATTTATTTAAAAAAAGAAGTACAACTTTGTATGCATAGAGTAGTCAGGGAGATGTTAAAAACAGTATAGGAAGTGGAGTAGTCAGAGAACTTACATGCATGACCCATGGACACGAACTAAGGGGGTAATCTGGGATGAAATGGGGGGTACTGGTGCAGGGGGGCAAAGGAGGAAAATTGGGACAACTGTAATAGCAGATTAATTAAACATATTTTAAAAAAGAGCCCACCAAAAACCTATTAGAATTCAATAAAATATCAGGGTACAAAATTAATAATTAGAAATTGCATGCATTTTATGCATCAATAATGAACTAGCAGGAAGAGAAATTTTAAAAAATCTCATTTACAGTTGCATAAAAAAAAAAAAACTAAATTTAACTAAGGAGGTAAAAGACCTATACTAGGTAAATTATAAGACATTGAAGAAAGAAATTGAAGATACTAATGAATGGCAGCATACATTATGTTCATAGAGAGGAAGAATTAACAATGTTAAAATATCCATGTTACTCAAAGCAGTCTATACATTCCATGGTATCCCTATCAAAATACCAATGGTGTTTTTCACAGAACTAGAAGAAGTAATCCAAAAACTTATATGGAACCACAAAAAGACCCTGAATAGTCAAAGGTACCTAATATTAAACTATACTACAAGGCTATATTAATCAACACAATAGGGTACTGGCATAAAAACAGACACATAGAACAGAGTAAAGAAATCAGAAATAAACTCATGCTTATGTGTTTAATTAATCTCTGACAAAGGAAGCAAGAACATACAATAAGGTAAAGACAGTCTAGTCTATAAGTAGTATTGGGGAAACCAGACAGATATATGACAAAAAAAAAAACAAAAACAAAACAAAACTAGACCAATTCCTTATATCATACACAAGAATAAACTAAAAATGTATCAAAGACTTAAGTGTAAAGCCTGTAAACATAAAACTCCTAGAAGAAAATATAGGTAGTAAATGCTCTAACACTGCTCTCAGCAATATATTTTTGGATATGTCTCCTCTGGTGAGCAAAACAAAATAAAAAATAAGCAAATGGATCTACATTAAACTAAAAAGTGTTTGCATGGCAAAGGAAAATATCAGTAAAATGAAAAGACACTTTCTGAATGGGAGAAGATGTTGGACAATGATATATCTGATAAGGGTTTAATATCCAAAATATATAAGAAACTCAAACAGCAGTTCTGGCCAAGATGGAGGCATAGGTAGAAACCCTTTGCTTCCTCGCACAACCAAAAGGAGGTTAACAACCAATCTAAAATCAGTAAACATCCAGAAGTGCCAGAAAATCAAAGTGTATGGAAGTCCGACAACCACGGAATTAAATAAACAGTCAAACAAAACAACCAGATGGGTAAGGTGGTGGATGGAGAGAAAACTTGGTGAGGTGGTGGACCCTGTGGGTGTGGCTGAGTAAGGGGAAATGGAGACTCAGAGCTGAATGTGGACTATGGTGGTTGCCACGGTGGGAGAAACTCCCAGTCTTACACGAGTTCATTGGAAAGTGCACTAGAGATGAGCAGGAGAGCTGCATTGTTCCCTCTCTGGCCCCTCCCCCACAGGCAGCACCGCAGTGCAGCAGGGAGGGTTGCCCTGCCCTTGTGATTACCTAAGGCCCTGCCCCTTATAACCTATCAGCTGTGCCAGGACAAAGGAATATGACCCACATGAAAGAACGGAGCAAAACTTCAGAAAGAGAGCTAAGTGATGAGGAGGTAGCCAACCTATCTGATGGAGAATTTAAAGCCCTGGTAATCAAAATGCTTGCAGAACTGATTGAGCTTGGTTGAAAAATCAAAGAGCAAATGAAAGATACCCAAAATGAAATAAAGTGAGATATTCAGGGAACCAACAGTGACAGGAAGGAAAACAGGACTCAAAGCAATGATTTGGAACAAAAGGAAGAAATAATCATCTAACTGGAACAGAATGAAGAAACAAGAATTCAAAAAAATGAAGAGAGACTTTTGAACCTCTGGGACAACTTGAAACATTCCAATATATGAATTATAGGTGTGCCAGAAGAAGAAAAACAACAGCAAGAAACTGAAAACTTATTTGAACAAATAATAAAGGAGAACTTCCCCAATCTGGCAAAGGAAATAGACTTCCCAGAAGTCCAGGAAGCTCAGAGAGTCCCAAACAAGTTGGATTCAAAGAGGAACACATCAAGGCACATCATCATTAAGTTACCCAAGATTACAGATAAAGAGAGAACCTTGGAAGCTGCAAGAGGAAAGGAGAGAGTTACCTACAAAGGAGTTCCTGTAATATAATCAGCTGATTTCTCAAAACAAACCTTACAGGCAAGAAGAGGCTGGAAAGAAGTATTTGAGGTCATGAAAGGCAAGGACCTACATCCAAGAATACTCTATCCAGCAAAGTTATCATTTAGAATGGAAGGGCAGATAAAATGCCTCCCAGATAAGGTAAAGTCAAAGGAGTTCATCATCACTAAACCACTATTTTATGAAATGTTAAAAGGACTTTTCTAAGAAAAAGATAAAAAGTATGAACAGTAAAATGACAACAAACTCACAACTATCAACAAATGAACCTAAAAAAAAAAAAAAGAAAAACAACATAAACAAAATCTAAGCAAACAATAGAACAGGAACACAATCAGAGAAATGGACATCACATGGAGGGTTTTCAGTGGGGAGGGGTAAGGGAGGAATGGGGGGAAAGGTACAGGGAAGAAGCATAATTGCATGAAACAGATGGGGAGAGCTGAAAAATGGTACAGGAAGCAGAGAATTCAAAGAATTTATATGTACAACCCATGGACCTGAACTAAGGGGGGGCATGCTGGAGGGATGGGGGGTGCAGGGTGGAGGGGGGATAAAGGGGAAAAATTGGGAAAACTGTAATAGCATAATCGATAAAATATACTTTTAAAAAAAGAAACTCAAACAATTTAACACCAAGAAGACAAACAATTTTTTTTTTAAAAAAGGCAGAACACCGGAATAGTCATTTCTCCAAAGAGGGCCAATAGACAGATTAGAAGATGTTCAATGTCACTAATCACTGGAGAAATGCAACTTAAAATTATAATGAGGCCCTGGCCGGGTAGTTTAGTTGGTTTGAGCATCATCGTGATAGCCCAAGTTTGCGAGATTGATCTCCAGCCAGGGCACACACAGGAAGCAACCAATGAGTACATAAATAAGGAACAACAAGTCGACCTCTCTCTCTCGGTCTCTGTTTCTTTCTCTCTTCCCCTTCCTTTCTTTCTCTAAAATAAATAATAATAAAAAATAAAACCTCACACCTGTCAGAATGGCTATCATTAAAAACTGAACAACTAACAAGCACTGATGAGATTGTGGAGAAAAGGTAACTCTATGGGACTGGAAATTGGTGCAATTTCTATAGAAACAAAATGGGGGTTCCTCAAAAAATTAAAATAGAACTATCATGTGACTCAGTAATTGCACTTTTGGGTATTAATCCAAAGAAATCCAAAAATGCTAATTCAAGAAGGTATATGCACTCCTACATTTATTGCAATATTATTTACAATAGCAAAGATATGGAAGCAACCCACGTGTCTATCAAAAGATGAGTGGATAGCCCTGGCTGGTGTAGCTCAGTGGATTGAGCATGGGCCTGTGAACCAAGTGATCACGGTTCGATTCCCAGTCAGGGCACATGCCTGGGTCGCAGGCCAGTTCCCAGCTAAGGGATGCATGAGAGGCAACCATACATTGATATTTCTCTCCCTCTCTCTCTCCTTCCCTTCCCCTCTAAAGATAAATAAATAAAAAATAAAGATGAGTGGATAAAAAAGTGAGATACATATATATAAGGAATATTACTTGGTCATAAAAAAGAATAAAATCTTATCATTTAAAACAAGGATGGACCTAGAGGGTATTATGCTAAGTAAAATAAGTCAATCAGAGAAAGACAAATACCATATGATTTCACTTATTTGTGAGATCTCAGAAATAAAACAAACAAAACAGAAACAACTCATAAATACAGAGAACAAACTGATGATTGCCATATGGGAGAGAGTTTGGGATACTATGGGAAAAAGATGGATGGATTTAAGAAGTACAAATTAGTAGTTACAAAACAGTCAGGGGGGATGCAAATTACAGCATAGGGAATACAGTCAGTGTTATTGTAAAAAATATGCACGGTGTCAGGAGGTATTAGACTAATAGGGAGATCACTTTGTAAGTTATATAAATGTCTAACCATTATGATGTACACCTGAAACTAATATAATATTGAATGTCAACTGTAAATGAATAATAATAATAAAACACCTGGTGTTCTGACTTTCCCATTTGCTGCGTGTTTGTGTTTTCAGAGGAGGAAATGATAACAATGAAATGTCAAAGAGGAGTCTACAGGACTGATGATTGGCTTTTTATCCACCTCAAGATTCAAAGAATGAGACCATGTCTTTTCATCTACCCATGAGCTTTGGTTCTCAGGGAGCTGGCTCTGACCTTCAGCTCTAACCATGGTCCCTCCATAGATTTTCCAACCCAGTAGAGTAGTTTAAGAACCAGGAAGAAGATGCATTGCCTTTTACTTTTAACTTTATTTTCTTAGTCTATATAACAAAATTAAAAATACCACTTACTCTGACCTGAATGCATTTCTCTGTTCTTTTAAAGTCAGTTGAAAGCATAAATGACTTCTGGATCAATCATCTTCCCTGGATGCTTGGTAGTGCCTAACATCAGGGACCCATTTCTTCATCTGAAAACTGAGGGCCTTACAACAAGAGACTTTTGTGGATGACTTTTAGCTCTGACGTGCTCTTTGTATTGTGGGAGAAGAGGGCGGCATGGGACAGGGCAGGGGCAGGGAAAGTATAAAAGCAGAAGAACAGCCACCGGGTAGTGGTTCCTGGAGTCATTACTTTCCATTATCTTCCTCCACTGGCGTTTGGGTTTATCCATTTTTTGTTACTAACCTGAGTGCCAACATCACTCCTTTCTCCCACCGCATCAGGAAATCCATGAGTCACACTAAAGTGCTTAGCACACAGGTGTTGTTGGAATGAGCTGAGTAATGGGTGCTTCACCTCTGCCTGTTTTCCCCACCCTCCTTCTGTGAGAATGACAGATTGGTGAAGTCAAACACTCCTTGGAAGTGGTTGCCCGAGGCAATTTTTTTCTTCTCTATTGATAAAAGACAAACCAGGGCTCTGACATATTCCTCACAGGACACTGGGGAGAGTTGACCGGATGACCTGTGTAGGTCTTCCAGCTGTCAGAAGGGTGACTCTGCAGTTCCTCTTCAGGGTTATATCATGGGGGGATTAGCACTCCTCACTCAGCAAGAACAAATTAAGTCTTGGAAGACAGAGTCTGACTCACGAAAAAGAAGGGAGGTTAGAGTCCAAGCCTGAGTAAGTGGGCCTCGTTTCCTGTGCTTTGGCATCAGGGCTACTCTGTTACACAACTCCAAGAGGTGCCTGTTCTGCTGCACTCCCTGTTAAAGACAACGGGGGGCACCGTTTTTACATGGTTGGTCAGAAACCGTGCCCCCGAAATTGAGCACTGCTGCTGCCTTCCTTCCTCACACAAAACTTCATATCATCTGGAGGCTGAAACCTGAAGGGCTGGGAGTACTTTCGTCATAGCTGCCTTGTGAAACCTGGCAAAACTCCGTATCAGCAAGCACAAGCTGGGACAAAAATGTGATTGATAAAGATGGGAGGCTCGAGTGGGGGTAGGGTGTTGAGTACTTTATAAGCCAGACAGCAAACCAAGTTGAACTTGCAAGACAGAAAAATATACAAAAGACTATGCTATTTTATCCATCAGGCTGTGTGTGTGTATATTAAGTGCTTTCAGGAGTTAATGGGTTTCTTTGTTCATACGATCACTTGACCATTTAATAACTGCCATTCCCTGGCTGCTACCAAGGGCCAAGTGCTTCCCAAACATTACTTCATTGGGTCCTCCCAGTAACCCTATGAGGTAGGTGTTATTATCTCTATAAACAGAAAACTGGATTTCAAAGAGGTTCGTAATTTGTCCAAGATCACACAAGTTAAGTAACAGTGTCAAGGGTTAAACTCAGAACTGTCTGATTCCAAGGCTGTGACTTTACCAGAACAGCAATCTGCTTCCTTTCTACTATGGCATTATATTTTTTTGAGCCAATATAGCCTTAACCCTAACCCTAACCTGTGCTAGGGTAGAAGTGGTAATAATGATAATAGCAACACTTCTGGAGCTTAGTATGTACCAGGAACTGTCCTAAACACTTTATAATGTATTCAATAACTTATTCCATGTAAAGTCTTACACCGAAGGGTCAAGACCCATTTCTGGGTGAGGAAACTAAGACACGTGAAGTTGAGAAACTGGCCCAAAGTCACCCAGCTAGCCAGGATGGGGTGGAATTGGGAATCAACGCCAGCCAATTGACTCCAGAGCCTGTGCCAGCCACCTCGAGACTGAAGTAGGTTGTCAGAAAGATAAGTCACTGAGCGAAAACCCAGCGTACAGTTCAGACTGGTCCAAGCCCACATTAGACACAGCTTGTGAAGCATTCACACTCTAGGGGAGAAGAATCCTGGTGAGTCAATGAGTTGAACCTCTAAGTCCTTGGTGTCCATTGCCTGATTGGCCAAACACCAGGGGCAGGCAGGGTCACAGAGCTGAGGGCAGCCTGCCTTTCCTGTCTTTCCTTGGGGGAACCTGTGGTAGCACTGGGAAGGGGCTCGGGAGAAGTAGATGTATGTCCTCCAACAAAAAGGAAGGTAGTTTTCATTTTTCCATTTCTCTTCTCACTTCTTAGTCATTGCTTTACTTTTTGAGGAAAATGAAGTTGATTCTTTGGAATTCTTAGGAATCTGAGGGTTTGTAATCTGTGATGTTTACAAACTTGCTAAGAGCACTGGGAAATGAGGCGTCATTTTGCACATGAAGTCATATTTTAACCCAAACGAGAGAGAGAGAGAGAGAGAGAGAGAGAGAGAGAGAGAGAGAGAGAGAGAGAGAGAAGCAGGCTTGAGTCTGTGGGGATCAGAGCTGGGTATTGTGTTACAGAAATTTTCCATTTCAGACACAAAATACACACAGTAGTATGTGAGCCAAAAAAGGCTGAGAGAGACTCCAGGAGGGCCTGAAGAAATAATACCTCCTCCTTTAATCTCGAGGAGTACAGCCAGGTTCTTGGGGAGGGCTGTCCAGAGGTCTGGATCAGATCACCCAGCCCTCTGGGATTACTATGATGACAATAGCAGCATCGCCGAGTAAAACTTCAGAGAGTTCCCTATGATGCCCTTGGACAGGAACCTTAACGTCTTAGTCCTTGTTTCCAATATCTGATGATGCGACAAGCACCTCAAAATTCATTGAGAGCAGTAAAAATCTTATACATGTGACTGTGTGTGATAAAATGGTATGTTAATACTAGTTGCATTATTATTAAAAATACTTACAGCTAGTATTTATTTAAACCTTACTGTTCATGAGGCACTGTCTTAAAGGTTTCTCAATATTACCTCATTTAATCCTCACAACAACTCGAGAGATTGGTGGTATTCTACTTATGATTTTATATGTGAGGAAACTGCCATTTAGAAAAGTTAAGGGCCCTGGCTGGTGTAGCTTAGTGGATTGAGTGTGGGCTGCAAACCAAGAGTGGCTGGTTTGATTCCCAATCAGGGCACATGCCAGGGTTGCAGGCCAGGTCCCCAGTAGCGGGCACTTGAGAGGCAACCGCACATTGCTATTTCTCTCCCTCTCTTTCTCCGTACCTTCCCCTGTCTAAAAATAAATAAACAAAATCTCAAAAAAGAAAAGAGAAGAAAAGGAGAGAGAGAGAGAGAGAGAGAGAGAGAGAGAGAGAGAGAGAGAGAGAGAGAGAGAGAGAGAAAGAAAGAAAGAAAGAAAGAAAGAAAGAAAGAAAGAAAGAAAGAAAGAAAGAAAGAAAGAAAGAAGGAAAGAAAGAAAGAGCTAAGGGACTGGCACAAATTCATAACCTCAAGTGGTAGACTTGGTCTCAGACTGAAGTCTGGTCTGGTACCCATGAACTCTCACCTTACCCTGCCTCCTCAAGGGCAAACCAGTCTTGGCCCACAGTGCTCTGGCCCTGGGCTGAAACTGATGGACAGGATAGGGGACATCATTTATTTGCAAATGTGTTTCTTTGGCCTCTCACCCTATCTGTTAGCAGTGCCCCATTCCAGTTAGCATAGAAGAAATGTTTTGAAACATTTGAAAAATGTTTCTATTTTGAAGAAATGTTGGGCTGGTTTTCCAGGTAAATAAATTGGTCTTTTTTCCTCAGGCTCAATTCTGAAACCGGTACCAACTAGAGCAGTGATTCCTGCAGCTCAGATCTCTGACAAGCAGCCTCAGTCTCCCCAGGAAACTTGGGAGAAATGCAAATTCTCTGGCCCCAACCAGATCCACTGAATCAGAAATTCCAAGGGGGGTGCACAGCCATCTGTATTTTTAACCAGTCCTGGAGCTGATTCTGATGCAGCTAAAGCTTGAGAACCTTAGGCCTCTGGGGTGGATTTAGGAAAGAGTTAAATCAGGAATTGAGGTCTATGATTCTTAACAGCTGCTAGTGACTCATTTCCCCCAGTCATTCCCTTCTGGGTTTCTGTCCTTTTTAGGATGAAGGATTTGCTCTGCACCCATCCTATGTGATAAATACCATCAACAGTGCCGTTCCTTTCTGAATCGATGTGCACCGATTTGAGCCTTTGAGCTTCATCCATTCCCATGTGGGTACAGAGCCCACTTCTGTTTTTGGAACCACAGGCTCATTTTCCAGTCTGGATGATTAGCTTCAAGTTATCCTTCATGCCAGAAGAGAAAAATAAGGTTTAATGAAACCATGGTTCTAGGTTGAACAATTGCAGAAATGGAGTTAGCTCTCCAAATGTGCTCAGTTTTAAAGGTTCTGAACAGTTATGTGTGAGCTCTGTCTCCGTCCTCCCCATCCGCCCCTATGTAAAATTCATGGCAGAGGGTGAAGCAATTAAAGCTGAAAGTGGGAGAAACCATTGCCTGGTTTCTGCCACCAGCTCTGACTCAAGCTTTGTCTGCTCCTCAGGCTGAGGGTCCCACCGGTCTCTCAGCAGGAAAACAAGAACTGAATGCACATTTTCTTCCGTCCAGAGGTCGGTGTAAAATGGGTTTTCTGTCCAACAAAAACCTGCCTTTTAATAACTGTGTAAACATAAATTTCAACAACATTTACTCCAGGTTTGCTAGTTTGGTAACAAAAGCCTTTCCTGTCTTCCGAGATGCTGCTTTTCCTAATTAAAAAATAATGGGAAATTTTATTCAACTTTGCTGGGAACTATGGTTATTGATGTGGGCTGTATTTAGCATCCTTGGGGTAGAAGGACATTTTCTTTTGTTTCAACAAAGACTCATTGAGTTCTGGTTTGAGGGGTCTCTGGAGTGCATCTGACATCTCCAAATAAGGTAAAATGAGAATTTAAAAAATGTAAACATGGTTTCTGTTGCTGGAAACTCTATTTGAGTTTCAAAAGAGTTTTTGCTCAGCACTTTGCGTTGTTATCTCGTCTTACTTTAATTCACTGCAGACATACTGAAAGAATACCAGTCATGAGCATGAGTGAGCAACGTGAAAATGAAGGCAAGATGTGTTATGGGTATTAAACTCTGACCTAGTGGAGGGAAGACTGCCCAGCAATGTCTTTCCTGAGATGCTTTTGCAGAAGTATTATGGCTACAACCTAAATCCAATAAGGGAGAAGGAAGAAACTGGGATTTCACATGGCCTTCCCTATTTGACAGATACGGCAAGTTCTCTGCCCATAAAGACCCTTTCCTTATAAATTGTGGCTATTAGGAATGAACAATAAATATTTTACCTCAACGTAAAAGTTCGAATAGGAATGGAGAGAGACAAACCTAAGCCTAAAATCTGACTTTATGTCTTACTAGCTGTGTGCCCTTGGACCAGTTATTTACTCTCTGAGACCTGTGTCCTCACCTACAAATTGGGGGAAAAAAAAACCAACTCAGAGGGTTCCTGTAAAGACTGATTTGGATAACGTCCAGTCCTGGCACTTAGCAGCTGTTACTACTGTGCTGTTTTGGCCATGTTAAACTCAGCTGGTACAAACAGTAAATTTACATGCTAAAGCAAATATTCGCCACCGCCTATACTAGAGATATTTTATATACTTATATATATATAAAGACATACATGTAAAATTACATTTTTTTTAACTTTAATCAGCTCTGAAAAGCAGTAAGTTTTCTCTTGTCTTTCCTTAAACTCCACAGTGAACTCTACAGACTTATTTGTGGCATTCTGAGTTTTGCTGACAAGCTGAAGATGGCCTCGACTCCCCATTAATAGGACTCGTTAGCAAAGTACAGCTTGTACTTTACATCTTTCCGTCCTCCGTCTACTAGATTACAAAGCCACTGTCCTGGTTTCATCATGGCTGTTAACTGACCTTTCCCATGAAGTCAACCCTATGAAAAATGTAAAGCCTCAGATTCTTCAAAGAATATCCACACATACACAATTCATCTGAAATATTTCGATAGAAAAGAATTTAATGACAATTTGATGTTTCTAGTAAACTCTGATTGTGGAATTTAAAATAGATATACTCAAAAAGGCAAGAAATAAACTATTAATGTCAAATTACTTTTTCCTGTTTTGTAAATCAGTTTATTATTAAAGTGGTTCACAAATTCAAAATTTAAAAAGTGGGGAGTCTGTGAGGAAAGAGAATGGTAGAACTTTAGAATGTATTAGAGTGAGCACAGGCATTTCTTTCATAAAAATGCGCACACACGCATTTTGAAACCCCCACTGACTGGAGGAATGCAGAGAGAACCGGAGCGTGAATGGTGGGGGCTGGTGCAGAAATGCATGAGCTCATGGCCCCACCCTGCCACAGTGAGATTATCCCCCATATGGCAGGTCATGTTTCTGTGGTTTGCTGAGGGGTTGGGCTAGTTTTAAGTAATTTTCTTCAAGGTCCTCCAAGCCAGTTTAAAGTTATTTTGTAAACTATTCATTCTATCACTTGCTTTAACAAAATCTACCACAATCTATTAAGCATCTGGGTATGTTTTCTCTGAGAAGCAGGTTAGAGTCCCCTTTTCTTAAATTTCAACTTTCTACCTCATTGCAGCAAAATCTGTTTATCTCCTTGGTGTTTAAATTTTTCCCAGGCACGGAGTTTTTTTGACTCAGTCTTGCTACACAATCCACAAGAGACTCTAAGATTCATGGTCTGTGTCTCTAACTAGAGGTTTTACAAAATGAATTGAACATAAGGTGGTAATAAATAGGTCATCAAATGCTTGAGGGTTACTGCTTGTTTTGTTCTTTGCGTCATTTCTAATTCAGTCAGCACTAGGTATTTCTTGAGGGTCCATTCACTGTGTGAAGGACACTGGGCCATAGCTCTTTGGCCCTGGACTTTGCACAAGTTTTTTCTCCTTGCTCTACCTCCAGGTAATTACTGTCTATCTCACACACACACACACACACACACTCACTCACATACACATCTTTGTCTCTATCTGCTTTCCTTATTCCTTTTTTTTTAACACTTGGTACTTGTTTAATGTTTTATTTTCTGAAATTGCAAGATTGATTTAGAACAGGTTTCCTCAAACTTCCCAGTTGAAAAATAGTCACCTGGGATATTAAAAATATATAGTTTCTTGGGCCGTCTAGGCTGGTTTAAAATTATTTAAATATAAATAAAAAAGGAACCATATATTTCCTGGCACATATATAACTCAACAGGGATGAGGAAGGGATCAGGAATTTTATTATTTAGGGCACAGGTGGCAAACCGGCCCTCCCCCTTGTTTTATCCAGTCTGGCACCTTGTTTCTACCCAGTGGCATCGATGAGTTCTCGATTAATGGTTAAGGAGTAGTTACATTTCTACAGTCCTAAATTATATTCAACCCTTTGAAGGCAACCACAAGGCTGATGTAGCCCCTGCTGAAAATGAGTTTGACACCCCTGGTTTAGGGGTTCCTCGTATGATTCTTTTCAGCAGATAAGTTTACAAAACGTGGGAATAGGAGATGACCTCCCAGGTCACTTAGCTTTTAACACATTACACTTAAGATGATCCTGATGACTTTTCTCAAAGGCCTTAATTGATAAATTACATTACTTCTCTTCTTTCACTTCTGGCCCCAAAGTGTTCCTGCCTCCTGAACTTCCAGAGTAGCTATCTCTATTATTCAGCAGTTACTCATGCACTGATTCGCAGAATTTCTTCAGTGCCTTAGACTTTTATTAAATCTTTAAAATTATTTAGTATTTGGAAAATTTTCATCATGCCCACTGAGGCTATGGTAGATGCCTGAAGAGGAGGGACAAAGTTTTATAGATTTCTTCTCATTCTTTCATTTGTGTTCACACAATGCCTTTCACTCAAATGAATGAGGTTTTGTTTCTAATTTAAGTTTCCCTTTAAATATTCATATCTTTCTGCCTTGATAGGGTATATGTCATTTCATCCCATATACCAAGAGACATATGATTTGGGAAACCTAGTTTTATTCTAGCTGGTGCAGCTGTTAGGTACTCAAATAACATACTAATCCTTTATAAAAACTTAATCGAACAGCTGCCTTGATAATATGCAGTTTCAATAACAGCCTTTGTCAAGGAAAATAATATCCCATTGTAATAAGTCTCACAGATTGATGACGTTTCTCTGCAAAGAAATGTCTAATGGGCAGGGGTCCCCCAAACTGGAAATCGAGATACATGCTGAAAGAAATCACCCGTAATTTCTACCATGAGGTGGAAGTATATTTTTTGGACTTAGCAACTGTTGGTATCTTTGCTGTATTCGTGGTTTAATTAGACTGTCTCAATGCAGTGGAACAGCTATGTAAAGTACTTGCAACAAGGATACTATTGTTAAAGAAAAATAGCTCTTTCACTTGAGCCATTAAAATTATAGAAGAGAAAAATGAAAAAAAAAAAAAAAATAGCCCTGGCAGCATATTTTCTAATTTGGCTGTGACTTCTCCAGCCTAATCACCAAAAAGTCTCTGCAAAGCCATTCTTGTTTAACACAGCAGTGTGATCTGGATTCTTGTAAAATTAAACGTAGTTTGACGAATTACATTTAACACCACCGCCCTCCAGGACGTTGTAAATGTAGAGGAGACTAAAACAGACATGGGGAATGTTATAGTAATAGGGCAGTGTAAAGTTCAATCCAATAAAACATAATAATCTTGCTTACAAATATAATTTAGTGCAAAGAATATTAACTAACAGTTGGTATTAATTTTTAAAAATATGTACCTACATTATCTTTCATACAGATGTCTTTGTTTCCCTACAGATTTTTTTTTTAACCAAGATTTACCAGAGACATTTATTTGAATCTTAAGTTAAGCAGTTCAGTGGTTTTGCATTATTGTGGTTTAAAATCTCTATCAAGAATTCATGAAATAGGCATCTTAGATTGTTGATGGTTAATTACATTAGAACATGCAGTCTCTTTGAACTTATCTTCAAAATGGATTTGTTTTTAATGAGAAAGGCTCACAGGTAATCTGAAAGTTGTGTCCCAGTAGAATTGAACAGGAAAGACTCCCCAGCCATGTTCAAATTTATTTAGAAGTGTTTCTCTCTAGCATTTTCAGCTTTCCAACAAGTTCCCTGTCTGCTAAAAGATTCAGAGTCAGTGTTTGTTTGTGATGGACTACAACACCGAGGTTCAGTGCCAGATCTTTAGAACCAGAAACTCCAGTGAGTCCGCATGACAACAAGTGATCTGGCTCGGGGGCTGCACACCTCACAAGAAGCTGATGTTAGTGTCACTGACATCATTTACGTAAACTCCTCACTCCAAATAAGATTTAAGACTATACAGAAAGATACAATCCTACAAGATGAAAAAATAAAAGAGGAAAAATAGGAGGAGATAAAAATAAAAGTAGTGGTGGATAAGTAAGATTGCTAAATGTATTACTTTATAATGAGAAATGGAACTTGAAGGCAAGTGAGCATGCTTAGTTCAAGGGGTCCTCACACTCTCTTCCCTGCAGGAGAGGCTTCCTGGGAAGCCAAAAAATCAGAGGCTGCTGTTGGGTGTGGGTAGGGGGTGTGATGAATACAGAGTCTAAGCAAAGGAAACTGCTATCCTCAGAGGTGGGTCACCAAACAAATAACAGTCCCTGGGCTCCTCTGCCCTGGCACTGTGAGTTTCTGCTTTGGCCCTGCAGTGTCCTTTAAAATGAAAAGTCCTCTTTTCAAATGTCCTCTTTTGAAATGAAAATGTATTTGGAATAGAATATGCACAAAATCACTTACTTTTGTGAAGTATTTCCCAAACTTCAGTCTTTTGTGTACTATCTTCACAATCTTGCACATTCAGATACTCTCTGTTCTATAGTGTTCTTATACTTAAGTACCTCCAAAACTTTTATTCTAAATAATATACATTAATGTAAAAGCTAACTATGCTACATATATATATTTAATCCTCACCACATGATATGCTAATGGATTTTAGAGAGAGATGATGGGGAGGGTGGGTGGGGGGTGGAGAGAGAGAGAAAGAAAGATTGATGGGAGAAACATTAATTGGTTGACCTCCAGTACATGCCTCTACCAGGGATTGAACCTGTAACCTAGGTGCCTTTCCTGACCAGGAATCAAACCCACAACATTCTGGTGCATGGGATGTTTTTCCAACCAACTGAGCCACCTGGCCAGGGCTATCCTACATATTTTTTAATGCTTATGGAAATAAAACTCATAGTATTAAAGTGATTATATATCATCACCTTGCATTCTGCTGAAAGTTTACCAACTGAACCACAATTTTGTTCTTGTTTAAAAAATCATGCATACATGTTAAAATTTTAGAGTTCTTACTTACCAGAAAATGTCTATGTTTTGCTGTAATCCTTAATTTATAGTTTGGCTGGGTATAGAATTCTCCATTGAAGTCATGTCTCCTCCAATGTTTGAAGCCATTTTCCCAATATCTTCTAACATCTTACAGTGATGTTCATGAGAAGTCAGAAGCCAGTTTAATTTACATTCTTTGTAGATTCCTTTTTCCTCTCTGAAAGTTCTTATGTTCTTTTAATCTTTGGCATTCTAATTTATTGTAAGATTACCTACTTGTTTTCTTTTTAATTTAATAGGCTAGAAATGATCTTTTTTGATCTAACATTATAACTTTTGTATGCTAACATTCTTTTTTTATCATGTTAACTATTTTTAATTATATTTTATTGATTATGCTATTACAGTTGTCCCATTTCTCCTCCATCATTCCCCTCCACCCTGTACACCCCCTCCCACCCACATTCTCCCCTTTACTTCATGTCCATGTTTTGTAAGTTCTTTAGCTTCTACATTTCCCACACTATTCTTGCCCTCCCCCTGTCTATTT
>PVKU01016180.1:0-15541 GCA_004027475.1 Anoura caudifer | reverse complement strand
CCTATCAGATGCACAATTCAAAACCCTGGTGATCAGGATGCTTACAGAATTGGTTGATTTTGCTCACAAATTAGATGAACAAATGAAGGCTACAATAAGTGAAATGAAGAAAGATGCATGGGGAACCAACAGAGATGGGAGGAAAACTGGGACTCAAATCAATGGAGTGGACCAGAAGGAAGAAAGAAACAACCAAACAGAAAACAAGGAAGAAACAAGAATTCAAAAAAATGAGGAGAGGCTTAGGAACCCCCAGGACATCTTTAAACATCCCAACATCTGAATTATAGGGGTACCAGAAGGGGAAGAAGAAGACCAACCAGTGGAAAATTTATTTGAACAAATAATAAAGGAGAACTTCCCCAATCTGCCAAAGGAAATAGACTTCCAGGAAGTCCAGGAAGCTCAGAGAGTCCCAAAGAAGGCGGACCTGAGGAGGAACACACCAAGGCACATCATAATTCCATTAGCCAAGATTAAAATGAAGGAGAGAATTCTAGAAGCAGCAAGGGATAAGGGCACAGTCACCTACAAACAAGTTCCCATCAAACTGTCAGCTGATTTCTCAAAAGAGACCTTCCAGGCAAGAAGGGGCTGGAAAGAAGTATTTGAAGTCTTGAAAGGCAAGGACCTACATCCAAGATTGCTCTATCCAGCAAAGCTGTCATTTAGAATGGAAGGGCAGATAAAGCGATTCTCAGATAAGGTCAAGTTCAAGGAGTTCATCATCACCAAGCCCTTATTATATGAAATGTTAAAGGGACTTTTCTAAGAAAAAGAAGATAAAAAATAGGACAGTAAAAAGACAGCAAACTCACAGATATTAACAACCACACCTAAAACAAAAGCAAACTAAGCAAACAAGTAGACCAGGAGCAGGAACACAGAAATGGAGATCACATGGAGGGTGAGCAACAGGGGAGTGGCAGGAGGAGAGAGGGAGAAAAGGTACAGAGAATAAGTAGCATAGACAGTGGGTAGAAAATAGACAGGGGGAGGGCAGGAATAGTGTGGGAAATGTAGAAGCTAAAGAACTTATGAAACATGGACATGAACTAAAATGGGGAATGTGTGTGGGAGGGGGTGTGAGGGGCAGAGGGGAATGATAGGAGAGAAATGGGACAACTGTAATAGCATAATCAATAAAATATAATTTAAAAAAAAAAAGAACTCAAGAAAGGACTCAGAGCAGAAGAAAGAATGGTACCAGGAGAGGCTGCCCCCTGAGTAAAATCTGTGTTGCCTCTGAAGGCAACCAGTAAGCCAACATGGGGACTGGAGCAGAGGAGGAGGACATAGTTAATAGACCCACTGGTGGTGGACAGAACTGGACAGCACACAGGCAGCAGCCCTAGGGACTCTCTGCTGGGGGCAACTGGGAGGACATGAGGGTTTGTAACAGTCAAAAGGATAAAAATCTAAGCCTACAGGTTATTACCATGTATGTGACCCCTTTGAAAACTCCACACTAGCCCTCCTTATGAGGCTCAGTGGACTGAGTTCGAGACTGCAAACTGAAAGGTCCCAGCTTTCATTGCAGGTCAGGATGCATGCCTGCGTTGGGGGCCAGGTCCCCAGGTGGGGGCATGTGAGAGGCAACTGATCAACGTATCTCTCACACATGGATGTTTCTCTTCTCCTGTTCCTCCCTCCCTTCTTCTCTCTTTAAAAATAAGTAAATAAATACATAAAACCTTTTTTTTAAAAAAAACCCTCCAGGCTAGTGTGGCCTGAGAAACTGAGTTGACATTGTAATATCACCGCCTTCTGTTCCTTTTGTACCGTTTAGTCTGCACATGGTGCTATAATGAGGATCCCTAGTGGGCTGTGTTCATCCCGACTAATTCTCTCCTGCTTCTGGTACTTGCTGTAAGAGAAGTATGATTCTTGATCCTTAGAATTTAATTATGTTCTGCTCTTCATACATTAAAGTAATTCCAACTATTGGACCACTGGGATATGCGATTTGTGTTACTTTTGTTACAACTACTGAATTATCCATTTTCTCAATCAGGGTCCCTTGCAAACAGTCACACTATGAAAAATAGCAGGTCAGGGTTAGGGGCACAGTGTGTATGCATGAAAAAAATTTCTCTGCAAAGAAGCAATAAAATATAAAGAACTATTAAATCAATTAAACGAGGAGGCCATTAGACTGAAGTGGTTCTAATACCTCAGCAGCTTATGTAAGCAAACCAAAACCTAAGTCTGTAAATGCCTAAGGTTAAGAAATGGAAACTGAAGAACAACCAATTACAAGCAGCCAACTCAACTCTCCCAAATAATGCAAATGCTTATGCTCCAGCCAATCAGATAATCCCCTTGCTTTGCTTACACATCTTCTCCATATAATCTTCCCCCTGTTTCCTATTGGTGGAGCTCCTAGCCACTTTCCATGTGGCACCATCCAATTCAAACAGATTTTTGCTCAGAAAAATTCAAGAATTTTAAGATGCCTCAGTTTACCTTTTAACAGAACTAAGCAACACTAGTCTAAAAGAACAAAAAAAAAGTTTATTAATATTAGCTAGATCCCAGCCTTAACCTGCCTGTATCTCAGTTTCTTGGTGAGCTTAAAAAAAAAAACACCTTGCAGAAAAGATCTCCTATGCCTCTCTTCAGGGTTCTTATGAAGGCCAAAAAAAGATTATTTCAAATATTTTTTAACCTGTAAAGAATCATAAAAATTAAGAACTGTCTACTGTATTGGTGTAATGGAACTTTGTTTTCAGTAAGTTAAAATGCCCACTTCCCTAACTGTTTTGTTAAATAAAATTCAACCAAGTAAATTTACAATCTAATTGTCCGTATTAAGCAATTCATGAATCAGGCAGTGTCCCATCTAGTAACAAGGCCCGTCTGAGGGGTTTTACAGCATGAAGGTTTTTAGAGGAAGAAGGGTGGGCCAGGGAGCTACCTGCAAAAGAAAAGAAAGGATTATTTGTAGACCAGGACTGACATGGACACCAGCCCGCAGTGTCTGTGGCATTATGGATGAGACAGGAAACAAATTCACATGGACTACTGAGTCCTGTGGAGGAAAAGGGATGGCACGGCTACTCTCTCAAGGGGAGAGCACACTGACCCTTGCCTTGACAAGCTTTTATTGGGTTCAATTTGCACAGGATTACAGGTAAAGCTCATTAATCATTGTCAGGCAGTAAGGATCAAACAATAGATAGCATACAAAGAATTATGAGGGCTTATTCTGAGTCAGGGTCTGTTAGCTAAAGGGCTACAAAACTTTGGGAAACAAACTCATTTCCTGCTCAGACCCTTATCATTTAATTGAGAGCATTCTTAGCAAAGCAGGTTTCACAGGATTTTATATATTCTTTCTTAGGCCTGATCACCTGGGGGAACCTACCCTTTCCAGCACAGGGCTACACCGCCCTCTGTCATTGTTCCAGGCTTAAGTCAGGCAGGGGAAGTAAGGCAGCCAAGAGATGAGGAGACTTCTTGCAGACAGAATGAGGACTCAGGCTATGCCAAAGCCAAGGGGTGAGGGTCCATCACCCCCTTTTGCTATAGCCCCCCAAGTCCTTCCCTGAGGGCCTGCTCATGATCGTGCCTGTCTTAGGTTGTCCCTCCCTTGAGGAATCTCACCCATCATTGGCTAACTGATCAAGCACTGGGGGCCAGGCAGTGTGAAGTAAAAGGAGCAGAGGTGGCGCCCCTGCCAGGGAGATAACTTTGTATCCTCAATGGCTTATGGTCCAAAGGTCGCTCACTTAGCCTTAGCCATGGGGGGTTGCAGCTTCTGAAATCAAGCAGGACAGTTCCCAACACAGGACATCATCTTTTGTGAGGGAGGGGCCAGCAAGGGTTTTACTGTGAAGAGTGACTTTTCTTTCTGCTGGGGTTGGAGAGGGTCCATCTGACAGATTACCTCATTGGTTTTGACCAGAAAATTGCAGACTGGTGGATTAAGATTAAATTTCTGGTGAAAGTTTAAAACGCAGTAAGGTCAGATATTAAGTCTAGGTTAGTTGTCACGGGCTTTAGGCACAAGGCACACCACTTGGGACATGTGGCTTTCTTTTCAACATTGAGACATTACAATTTAAAAATCTATAAATATACCATTCCAGCTCATAATTTCTATGTGATTTCATGAAGTACAGAGGCCAAGAAAAAGACCAACTTCCATCACAGTTTCTGGGCAGTTTCAGCTTACAAACAAAATCTTTCAGTGATGCTATATTATATATCTGACATGAAGCTTTCTTTCAGAGAGCAAACAAAGTATGTACCAGTACTAAGTTGATCTTGTCCTGTTATCTTAAATGCACATGGTGTCTTCTTAATGAGCTTTGCAAATCAGTATGCCACCAATGTAATGAAAGTGGCCACATATACCACAAGTATGACTAAAAGGAAGCACCTTTCCCATGAAAAAACCTTGTGTCTTCTAGTGAGCAGAATGAGAAGGAAATTAGAGTTGTGGGTGGTGACAGCAGAAGAAGTAGGTCATCCTTTTAAACCCCATTTCCTCCCAAGTTTCATGTTAATAGAAGCCGAATGTCCAAAAAGTAAGTTTCCGCATTGCCCAGGGGGAATGATGTTAAGTAATTTAAATATTTTTCAAATAACTTTCCTTAATATCCTGTGTAACTGAGAAATCGCACAGGCCAGCAAATCTTAGCAAAGTCATTGTTTCCAGCTCTAAATCCTGTCTTTGGGTTTGGGTTTCTCTCTTCCTTTATGGAGGAATAACATTTTTAATCAAGCTGTTTTTCTTGTTACTCTGGGAACCAGGCCTGTTCTGAATAAACATAATCCTCCATTTCAAGCTCTCCGACCTTACCTTCTCTTTCTCATCCCTGCTAGAATACGAGGTTCTTCACATTCCAAGACCCATGTGGTACACAGAGGAGATGCTGTGGGGTAGGACAGTTTGCTTCTGGAACCTTAAGCGCAGGGTCACCTCACAGAGGATGCTTCAGCTCTCTGAGTCAGGTCCCAGCTGTAAACCACGGACAGCAGTGACACTAATAGGAATCGAATAAGACCACTCATTGACCTCCGCCTCTAGGAAGGCTCTCCTGGCCGCTTCCCCTCCCTTAGTGAGAACAACCTGCTCCCCACCTGGTGGCCCCACTGTGCTGTGAACAGACTTTGAACACAACATTTTAGTCCACTTTCTTGTTTATATTTCCTTCTCCCTTTACCAGACTAAAAACTTCTACGGGGCAGGAACATGGCCACATTTATTTTAGGAATTGCCAAATCATGCTCACTAATGTTTGTTACATAATGAGCTCAAAGTAATGTGTAATGAAGAATTAATTTGTTAGTTGACTAGTTGATTGATTGAATGAATGCTACAGATGAAAGCACCTTGTAGACCTCCAATCCCTAGGCAAATGTAAGGTACTGTTACATGGAATTCCACAAATTAGCTTTGAAATTAAAGTAATTAGTCAATTGCTCAAAGTCAGGAGGTAGCAGACCTGATAAATGGTCTCATTTCATGGCATCCTTAGATTTTGTTTATTTGTTTAATCCAGACAGCTACCAAAGATTTATATACCCTAAAATAATAATACACTAATAAAAACAGGTCATCCAGCAGAAATATTGAAAAATATTCTGCTGGTTAAATTAGTGTTGCCTCTTGGAGATTCAATGATAAAGTAACATACCTTAAGTTGTTCCTTGGGTACAAACTGGTGTCCTGGTGAGATCATTCATACTATTGCCCACACTAAGCACTAAGCCGACTGGCCTATCCTCATATGCCCATTTTGTCTGTACCAATTGCTCCTGGTATGAGAGAACTTACAGAAAGTATTTGGGTTTTTTTTACAGTACTCAGTTCATAAATACTAGACAACAGCTCCATGTTGGCTAAGTACAAGAACTGCAAACAAGGATTTCAGGGTAGGGCATGGGTTGCAAGAGGGTCTTGACATGAACACAAATACCATAATCAAGGCAGAATGTAAATGCCGTAGAAATAGTTAACTCCTCAGTGCTAGGGATCTGGAGACAGAGAAATAATAAGCAAAAGAAAATCAGAAAAGACTTCATGGAGGAGGTGACATCAGTTTTAAAAGTTAAGCTTCAGACGGTATTTCAATCCATGTACTTAGGGAGACCAGTGTGGCAGGGCTGGGGAGGTGGGGATCCTGAGGCGCATGATGCTGTACAGAAAGTCCAGAAGGGAAGACCAGCTCCATGGCTGTCTTTGGTGCTCATTTCCATTCCATTCCATCTGTTCCTGGGAATAACCAATTCGAGATTAGCCACGTTTCATGTAAAATAACACTAATATTATTATGGCAAGTATCTCTCCCTTTTCACTGCAGCAATAAATATCATATTGAGGTAATAGATCAAATACTGCATTTATGTAATATCCCTAGAGAAATTATTCAAAATTTCAGATACACTTGGGTAAACTAGAATTATATTTTATTTAATTTTTATTGGAATTCTAAACAAATAATTCTCAGCCTTTTCTGAAAACGATCTGTGCTTCACATGGAAAAAACCTTTTATTATTATAGCATAACATTTTGCCAACTTCTATAGCTTTTGGTCCTTGCCAAATTCTGATGTCTAGCATTAGAATTAACTTCTTTGAAGTATTTTTAACAGCTGGGAAATGCAGATGCATAACAGTAGAACATGTCTGAATTCCCATCAAATTTTTGCACAGCCTATTTAATCTCTGATAGAAATAAAGAAATGGTTTAGTGGAATGTCTTCCAAATTGGTGTTCTAGAAGATATTAATAGGTATTTCATTTTTAAAAATGGGACATGTTAATAAAACAAAGTTAATTCAAATTTTTTTTGTTTTGTTTTGCTTTGTTTTATCCACAAGACTTCTCACAATCATTAGTATGTTCTCCTAAGTTGTGAATCTCCAAAGAAGGGACATATGTCCTCCATACTTATTTTACAATGAAACACTTTTAGTCATATCTATTAATTTCCAGAATATTGTTTTAAAAATATATAAATCTGAAAAGCAACTTATCTAATGAATTACACTAGATTAAAGATAATTCTGCAAGTCAGCATTGGGAGATCAATTGACCTCCATAGAAATTTCTGCTTTCATCCAACAAAAAGCATGCTGAGCATAAGCAAGACTAACAATCCAAAAAAAAAAAAGTTATATAAAATATGTGACAAATGGCACTTTGGTGATTCTTTGAAAATACCAAAACAAAAACTTAACTTCCAATATCAATCCCATGGAAATATCAAAGTTTTCCAAAAGAACAAAGCATATTTGATATGCTAACAAATTTGACATGCTAATAAACCACATATTAGATAAGTAAATACCCAAGCTATTTTATACGGGTTTCTTTACTTGCTGAATACTTTCCATCAAAATATATACTTTAATAACTTACAAAAGTGCTTACATAAAATTCACTATTCAAATAAAAAATTGCTTCAATGAACCTGCATATACATGCCAGAAAAGACATTTATGTGGCACAAAATCCTTAGTTAAAAGTCCCTTCCCAGCTGCTCTTAAGACAGGCTTGGGGCCTGTGCACCCTGACAGAAGCGCTGTCCATTATCACTGTCACTGTCTCACATTATTAAGGGAAACATCTACTGAAAGAGCAGAAGTGTAGCAAGGCCTGTGAGGAGAGCAGGGCAACAAAGGTGGGAAGGCCCACATATTAGAATAAGAAGGAGCAGTGGTGAGGCTCATGAAGAGAGGTAAACTTAAAGACCAGCTTGGCTACGCACACGTCCTATCTGCCAAGTCTATGATCTTTTTAAATGTATGAAAAACTTTTACAGATATTTGAAAATGTGGTTCCAGATAACTTTGCTGTGTTCTATAAGTATGAAAAAGAGATTTAGTGATTTGGGGGGGAATTATTTTGTGTTTTTCAGTGGGCTAGAAATCCTAATGGGATATATGCTACCCCTATTTGAAAATTTGATGTCCAAAATTTTTGCTAAGATTTGGATAAAGAAGGTGTTTGATACCTTCCAAAATAGTTACCACTTTTTGCAAGTAGATATTTTGGGAGTATGGTAACATGTAATATTACTCCAATAATAAAGTCATTAATCGAAATATTTTTTTATTTTCAAAATTGTAATTAGGTAATACCAAATAAATTAAACAACTCTTAAGTTACAGTGCAAAATGAAAGCACCTTATTGTTTAAAGGTGCAAAAGCAAGAAAACACAATATAAACTTATCCATATTTTCAGTAGTTACATGATGGGTAAATGCCATTTAAAAACATTTTCAGTCCTGGCTGGTGTAGCTCAGTGGATTGAGTACAGACTGTGAACCAAAGGGTCACCTGTTCAATTCCCAGTCAGGGCACATGCCTGGGTTGCAGGCCAGGTCCCCAGTGGGGGCCATGTGAGAGGCAACCACACATTGATGTTTCTCTCCCTCTCTGTCTCACTCCCTTCCCCCTCTCTAAAAATAAAATCCTCAAAACAAAAAAAAAAAAAAAAAACATTTTCAATAGTAAACTGATTTATTACAGAAGATTTAAAAGTTAGTATTTAATACCAACTTTAGCTATAAATAACTAAAAAGAAAAAAATTATTCTCTATCATGTTTTTGCTTCAACATCTATATCTTCTGTTCCTTGCCTTTTGCAGAAAAGATTGCATTATAAGCCTGCCATCTTTTTGGACAAGGACAAGGATCAAGGACCAAAGACTAAGAGCTTCCTTAATGGAACCCCTTTCCATACAAGTCCAAGTGGAAGGAAAACCAACTTCCCAGAAATTCCCTGGTGTGTTAGGTGGCAGGTAGTGGAATAGGTGTCTTGAACATCTTTTTAAAATTGCCTTTGGCTTACAACATAGATGTTTAAATCTTAGTGGTGAAATAGGCAAACATATTCAGAGCCAGATCTGGAAAATAAGGTTAAGTGGTCCTTTCAAGAAATGGTATTTTGATCAAATGGGGGGGGGTCTCTTTATAAAGTAATGACACCAAATTTCTTGTGTGACTTATGAAGTGGTTCTGAAATTAGTAGGATAGGAGATATCCCAAAGTGTTTTAATTAATGGCAGCATCATTAGAAAAGATACCTTTTTCCAAAATGAATATGAAGAATAACATTTTATGAACATTTAGATAAGGTTGTTCAAAATAGCTCTCATTACTTTTTTTCCACATGCTTTTCAAAAATGACTAGTCAACTTAATGTAAATCCCTAAAGAACTAGATACCTATTTTCATTCAAATGGAATATTTCCTTTTAAAGTATTATTTGGAAGGAGAAATGACACTTACTCTGCCTGTTCAGACTCCCTCCCATTTACAAGGTAGGAAGGAAAAAAACCTAAGAGGAGATTCAAAAAGATAGACAAGGTCTGGAGGGTTGGAAATGGGAGTCAGTCAGCAGATATTGTTTGATCTGGAGATCAATCAGATTAACAAGGCAAGGAGAAAATTGTTTTAGGATCTCCCAGTACCTCCAAAACAACCAGACAAATCTCTGATGGTTTTCAATCATAATATTTTCATTACTTGCATTTCAAGTACAATATTTTCATTACTTGCATTTCAAGTAACCTTAAAACCATAGTGCTTTTGGCCCTGAGCAATATAACAACGGACACTTAAGACACATGGACTCCAGTCCCATTCTGCCATAGGGTCTTGATATACTGAGAACAGAGAACTCTGTCTGTTTTGTTCATTAAGGAATCTCAAGTACTAAAAATATACATTTCTAGGTGCTCAATAAATACTTGAAATAAGAAGGTTTAATTTCTTTAAGCTTCCATTTCCTTATCTGTTAAATAAGGATACTAGCTTAGACCAAGAGATTCCAATCACAGGATGTACTTACTAGTAGAGACTAATCTTTTTTCCCTCCTCTTTCCAATGGCAGAAGTTCCTCTCCAAACTACACCAAAGGGCTGATGGTCAGCGCTCTCTTCCTCATGCCTGATTACTATCTGCATTATCAACAGGCACTTTGCTTTCATGAACTCAATATTTTCCATAAATAAAAATAAAGAGGGGCAGAAACTACTGATTACCTACAGAATACCCATGCTTTCCTTCTTTCTCAGTAGCAGAATTCAATTTGGGGGACTGTACTATGTTCAGATAAAAAAGACAAACAATATTTCCCCACCTTCTTCATGGTTGCTATAGTTATATGACTCATTTCTGGCCTAAGAAATGAAGTCAGTAAAATTGCCTAAAAGAATAACAGAATCAGCTGACAGTGCTTCATTCTGGTGGAAACATGGGGGCAATGTGATGCTGGAAGTGAGACAGCCATTCAGGAACCTCAAGTAAAACAGTAGGAAGGGATCAAAAGAAGCCCTGTCTGGTAAAGTGTCTGCTAAGCAGACATCAAGTAACAGTAAGGAGCACAAGAGGATTAATGGGAGGGTAAAGATAAAAAGCAGATGAGGGAGAAATAAGATAGGGCAAAAAAAAAGCCTTCTGATTTTCTTACTTGAAAAATCTGATTTGAACACCTAAATATATAAAGCAAATATTCACAGACCTAAAGGGAGAAATCAACAGCAACACAATAATAGTAGGGGACTTTAATACCCAACTTACATCAATGGATAGGTCAGCCAGACAGAAAATCAAATAGGAAACATGGGCCTTAAACGATACATTAGAACAGATGGATGTATTAAATATATAAAGAACGTTCCATAGAAAAAACAGCAGAACACACACTGTTCTCAAGTACACATGGAATTCTCTAGGACAGATCATATGCTAGGCCACAGAACAAATTTCAATAAATTCAAGAAGACTGAAATCATATCAAGCATCTTTTTCAACCATAATAGTATGAAACTAGAATTCAATTACAAGAAGAAACTGGAAAAAATCACAAATACATAGAAATTAAACAACATGCTATTGAATAACCAATAGGTCAATAAAGAAATCAAAGCAGAAATCAAAATATGCCTCTTGACACATGAAAATGGAAATACAACTTATCAAAATCTGTGGGATCTAGCAAAAGCACTTCTAAGAGGGAAGTTCATAGCGATACAGGGCTACCTCAAGAAACAAGAAAAACTTCAAATAAACGATTTAACTTCACATTTCAAGGAACCAGAAAAGAAGAACAAATGAAGGCTAAAGTTAGTAGAAGGAAGAAATTAATGAAAAATAGGACAGAATTAAGTAATAGAGACTAAAAAGATAATAGGAAAGATCAATGAAACTAACAGCAGATTCTTTTAAAAGATAAACAAAATTGACTAACCTTTAGCTAGACTTACCAAGAAAAAATGTGAGAGGGTTCAAGAAAATAAAACCAGAAATGAAAGAAAAGTTATACAACTGAAATCACAAAAATATAAAGGATCATAAGAGACTACTATGAACAATTATATGCCATCAAATTGAACAACCTAGAAGAAATGGATAAATTCTTAGACACACACAATCTGCCCAGAGTAAATCATGAAGATATAGAAAATCTGAGTAGAACAATTACTAGTAAGGAGATTGAATCACTAATCAAAATCCCAAGAAACAAAACTCCAGAACCAGACAGCTTCACTGGTGAAGCCAATCAAATATTAAAAGATTTGCTACCGATCCTTGTCAAACACTTCCCAAGACCAAAGAAAAGGAAATGTTTTCTAACTCATTTTATGGGACCAACATTATTACGCTGACACCAAAACCAGACAAGGATACCACAAACAAAGAAAATTATACACCAGTATCCCTGATGAACATTGATGCAAAAATCCTCAACAAAATATTAGCAAACTGAATACAACGACACATTAAGAGGATCATTCACCATGATCAAGTGGGATTTATTCCAGGGATGCAAGGGTGACTCGACATTCACAAATCAATCAATGTGATACACCACATTAATAAATAAAGCATAAAAATCATGTGATCATTCCAATAGATGCAGAAAAGATATTTGACAGTATTCGACATCCATTTATGATAAAAAAAACTCTCAACAAAGTTGTTATAGATAAAACATTCTTCAATATAATAAAGTCCATGTATGACAAGTTGACAGCTAACATCACACTCAATGTTGAAAACCTGAAAGCTTTTCCTCTAAAATCAGAAACAAGACATGTATACCCACTCTTGTCACTTTTATTCAGTATAGTATTGGAAGGCCTCAAGCAATTAGACAAGAAAAAGAAATAAAAAGCATCCAAATTGGAAAGGAAGAAGTAAAATTCTATTTACAGGCAATATGATGTTATATGTAGAAAACCCTAAAGACTACATCAGAAAACTATTAGAACTAATAACAAATTCAGTGAAGTTGCTGGTAGAAAATTAACACAGAAAAATTTGTTATGTCTTTATACACCAACAACAAGCTATCCAAACAAAAAATTAAGAAAATGCTCCCATTTACAACTGCATCAATAAGAATAAAATATCGTTAGGAATAAATTTAATCAAGGAGGTGAAAGACCTACACACTGTAAATTATTAGACATTGATGAAAAAATTGAAGAAGACACAAATAAGTAAAAGGGTATTTTGTGCTCATAAATTGGAAGAATTAATATTGTTAAAGTGTCCAAAGCAAACACAGATTCAGTGAAATCTCTGTCACAATTCCAATGCCATTTTTCATAGAAATAGAACAAACAATCCTAACATTTTTATGAAACCTCAAAAGACCCCAGTAGTCAAATAGTCTTGAAAAAGAAGAGCAAAGTTAGAAGGCACCCCACCCCCTGATTTCAAACTATATTACAAAGCTATAATAATCAAAACAGTATGTTATTGGCATCAAAACAGATATAGAGAGCAAAGGAACAGAAGAGTGAGTCCAGAAATAAACCCACACACATATGGTCAATCAACTTATGGTAAAGGAGGCAAGAATGTACAATGGGAAGAAGATAATATCCTCAATAAATGGTGTTTAGAAAACTGGACAATCACATGCAAAAAGTAAAAATAAAACTAGATTACTATCTTACACCATACTCAAAAATTCACTCAAAATGAATTAAAGACTTGAATTAGAGGAGCTATTGCATGGGCATTAGAGCAAGGATTTTTGATAACTACTAGCATTAAAGAAACTACCACCATCTAATTTCTGGATTTTTAACTGCATTATCAGTATTAGAAATGCTAGAGGCCCAAATTCCAGATAGGCTTAAGAAGAGCAACTTTAATCTCTCTGGATTTCAAGTTCCTTCTTTACAAAACAAGGGGGTAGGATTATGTACCACTGCAAGTATTTATAACAGGGGATTTAGTGCTCAGAATGAGTTACTTAGATGATAGAGAAGCTAGAGCCAAATAGGTTAATGAGGTAACCCCAATATTGGGAAAGCAGGAAGCCAAAACTACCTCTAGGCTGCAGAACAAAGAGAGGAGGCTGAATTGCTGGAGCTCGGGAAAGTCCATTAGCCAGCAAGGGCTGGAACCATAATGGGCCAGTAAAATAGGAGTAAGAGCCATGGGATAAATTCAGTTAATGTTAGTGAATCAGCCCAAGTCAGAGGAGGAGGTGAAATACCCTGGCTGCTTCCTTCTCAGTGCCTTCACTGCCTAAACTCATGAGAAGCCAGCAAACAACAAGGTTTGGGAAATAACAGCCTTCATGGGTCAGCCTCTCCATGGCAGAGAACACACCAAGGGTACAAAAAAGGATATGAGGCTGAGCAGATCTAAGATCACCATAGTCTAGACCAAAGGTATTCATGTTTTTTTTTAAGAGCAGGTAACATGGTACTTCCAGCCAAGATGGAGGTGTAGGCAGACACACTGTGCCTCCTCTCACAACCAAGATTAAAGACAACAAAAATATAGAACCAAAAAAACCCCAACTAGAACAGATAGAGGATTGAATTCTATGGAAGTCCAACAACGATTCGCCTGGACCGGTAAGAAGGGCAGAGTCAGTGGCCAGCAGAGAGGGGTCACAGCAGAAGGCAGTGGTAGCTGGTTGTCCCTGGCACACAGGCAGCAGTTACCGAGCATGGGGAGGCAATGAGCAGGCCAAGCAAGGCACACAAAGTGGCTGACCATGGTCACACATTCGCATGCAGATAAACCAGGCAAAAATGGGCAGCGAGACAGACTGTGCAACACAGGGCCCCAGCACCAGGAATAAAACCTAAAAAGCACTGATTGAGAACACTTGCAGGAGCTGGGGATGCCAGAAGAGAGTCCCAGCCTCACGGGAGAGTTCATTGGAGAGACCCATGGGGTTCTAGAATGTGCACAAGCCCACCCACATGGAAATCAGTGCCAGAAGGGCCTAATTTGCTTGGGGAAAGTGTTGAAGGGGACTGGAGTCTACAAGACAGCAGAGCAAGCACCATTGTTCCTTCTCGGGCCCCACCCCCACATCCAGCATCACAACCCCAGTAACTGGGTTGCCCTGGCCTGGTGAATGCCTAAGGCTCCACCCCTCACTATGTAACAGCTGCGACCAGACCAATAAAAAAATAAAAAAAATAAAAAAAAATAAAACAAAACAAGGATGGTTCAAAAGGGAGAAGAGATAGGGGCCCCAGAGCTAATTCATCTAAGCGACCAAGAGGTAGCCAACCTATCAGATGCACAGCTCAAAGCACTGGTAGCTAACCTAACAGATGCACAGTTCAAAGCACTGGTGATCAGGATGCTCACAGAATTGGTTGATTTTGGTCACAAATTAGAGGAACAAATGGAGGCTACAATAAGTGAAACGAAGAAAAATGCACAGGGAACCAATAGTGATGGGAGGAAAACTAGAACTCAAATCAATGAAGTGGACCAGAAGGAAGAAAGAAACAACCAAACAGAAGAAAATGAAGAAAGAAGAATTCAAAAAAATGAGGAGAGGCTTAAGAACTTCCAGGATATCTTTAAACATCCCAATATCCGAATTATACGGGTACTAGAAGAGGAAGAGGAAGAGCAACAAGTGGAAAACTTATTTGAACAAATAATAAAGGAGAACTTCCCGAATCTGGCAAAGGAAATAGACTTCCAGGAATTCCAGGAAGCTCAGAGAGTCCCAAAGAAGCTGGACCCAAGGAAGAACACACCAAGGCACATCATAATTCCATTAGCCAAGATTAAAATGAGGGAGAGAATTCTAGAAGCAGCAAGGGATAAGGGCACAGTCACTTACAAAGGAGTTCCCATCAGACTGTCAGCTGATTTCTCAAAAGAGACCTTCCAGGCAAGAAGGGGCTGGAAAGAAGTATTTGAAGTCTTGAAAGGCAAGGACCTACATCCAAGATTGCTCTATCCAGCAAAGCTGTCATTTAGAATGGAAGGGCAGATAAAGCACTTCTCAGATAAGGTCAAGTGAAAGGAGTTCATCATCACCAAGCCCTTATTATATGAAATGTTAAAGGGACTTTTCTAAGAAAAAGAAGATAAAAAATAGGACAGTAAAAAGACAGTAAACTCACAGATATTAACAACCACACCTAAAACAAAAGCAAACTAAGCAAACAAGTAGACCAAGAGCAGGAACACAGAAATGGAGATCACATGGAGGGTTAGCAACAGGGGAGTGGGAGGGAGAGAGAGGGGGAAAAGGTACAGAGAATAAGTAGCATAGACGGTGGGTAGAAAATAGACAG
>PVKU01016179.1:0-15546 GCA_004027475.1 Anoura caudifer | reverse complement strand
GCAAAGGAGGAAATGTCAAGGTTTTGTGGGCATTTATATGTGCGTGCTTCACTCCTGAGACAAGCTGTGAGGACCACCTCATCCTGCCCATCCCCAAAGGTGTATGCAAATACATTTGGATCCATTGTTCCTCTCTCTTAAGCAAATATGTCATAACTTTTGGAAGAAAATTTGACAGTAAGAATCTAAAGCCTTAAAAATGTGTGTAGCTTGGGATCCAGTAACTCCACTCTTGGGAATCTAGCCTGAAGAAATCATTAGAATGCATGAGAAAGCTTTATGCACAAAGATATTCATCATAACAGTGAAACATGTACAACAAAATAAATATTCAACTCTAGAGTACTCTGAAGCCTCATACTCTGAGTATTCGATTTGATCAAGAAGGAATCACCCGAACCTGTATACCTAAAATTTCCCCTACCCAAGTATGGAAATTAGGGCACATCTACACTCTGAAATACATAGCTAAGAAAAGTGTTTTCAAAAGTATAACAATATGAAACATGCTTACAATGTTATAGTAACTTTACACATTGCATAGAAGATCATTTCTACTAGTGTTATACGTCTTGTATAAATGGTGGAAACTGGATATTAAAAAATTTGTGGACAGTTGTACATAAAGATGGTACATTGAGAACATCTGATTTTCTTTCTTTCCACAAACCCCACTACGGTGAAAGAGAGAAAAGACAAGTTCAAAAGGACAGATGAAAAATCAGGCGGTGTTCAGGTCCCACACTTAACCCACAACACAGAATGACTTCCGACCTAGGAAGAAGTCTGGAAGCATCTTTCTGAGAAGGCTAGGCAGAAAGCTCCCGGGCTGGCACAGATGGCAGTGGGAAACCCTGCCCAGAGTAGCTGAGTTAGTGAAGTTACGTATGCTGAGGGCAGCGGCCAGCTCTCTCTCTTCTCTCATCCTTGAGAATGCTGGCAGCCATGCCTCTGCCCGAGAGCAAAGGCCTGAAAATACCGACGTCAGAGGCTCCCCAGTCAGACCACCTAGTTTGCTCAGGGTTTTCAAGTTTGTAGTCCCCACACAACCAAGAATCGCCAGCCTTCTAGGAAAACCTCTGACATAAAATGTACTGCTCCCCCCAAAAGGGGGAGCAAGGGCAATTCAGAGGAAGGAAATCTCTGCAGAAAGTCAAAAACTTTGACAAAATGTAGACTGTCGGTCACCTCAAAGAAATAAGAAAAGAGATTGCATTTATCACACCTCCACAATGTTTCCCAGAAGATCATATATGTCTCTGCATGACCAGTGCCTCTGCCACCTCCCTTATTGCAGGTACTCCTGTCTTGACAGAATCTAGGTCACATGAAAATCTCATTTCAAGGGAGTCTGGGAAATGTAGTTTTTAGATTTGCAGTCTCTGTAGCAAACTGAAAGAGGGGTGGAATGGATGCTGGGTAAGCCAGTCTACATCACCAGCTACAAATGATGCTTGTACTACAATGATAACACCGCATCTTTTGAACTAGATTCCACCCTTCCCCATGGTTTTCTAGCCCTATCACCTATATATAATCAGGTCAAATCAAATTCAAATTCCCTATCTTCTACAGGAAACATATTTCACCTTCAGAAAAGTCAACCAGTCACAAGTGAACTCTGAATACAGTTAAAATTCCCAAGCATTTTTTCCTGATTTCTACCTTCCAGAAAAAATATCATCCATTTGTAAACCAGGGATATACCCTCCTGACTCATATTTTTCCCATCATTTTTTACAGTTCCTCCACACTGAAGAGTCCCCCAAAATGCTAAAGCCTTTCTAGCTGAAGGGAAAAATAAGTACTAATTCCTGGAAATGTGAAGGAGTCAGCTGATATAATTGTAAAATGTAAGCGCACTATGGATAGAGAGAGTATCAGGTGTCTGTTTCAACAAATGATCCTGTGGAATCACCAAAACCCAGAGAAAGCGAGGGGTCCCACCTCCTTTCTTCTCCAGCCCTGCTCAGCGTCAGCCCTCCCCACCCCATCTTGTTGAAATCCTGAGTCCATCTGTGTAAGACTATAAGGTGCATGAGCAACCTCAGCCATACCATTTGATGGGGACCTGGATTTAATTGTGCTGCCAAAGACCTCAGATCTGCTGAGCCAAGAATGCGTCATGGACATCCAAGTCAGCACAGAGCCATCTTTGCCCTGACGGTAGACAGAGATGTCTTATCCCACATGGCCATTCCTGCTGGACCCCCAGCTCTCTGGCTTGGCTGCAGCCCCAGTCCCCGCTGCCCCTCAGCTGCTGTCTGGGCTCTGTCCACTCTGACTGGTTAGCTGTGCTATATTTTAGTTCCTCGCTACATCCTGAGTATCATCTGCCTGCTACCATGTCTTGCTAAAACACTGAACCACCCAAAGCAAAGTCTCTGCTTTGCAAACACACTGATATCCATTCCTCCTGCCAGGCCAGAGACTAAACCCTGATTTCTCCTTCCTCCACTCCATGAACCCAGGAAGTAGAAGTCTCAGTAGCTATTTTGAAGGACCCCACTTAAATTACGATAATGGCGGTCATTCAGCCTCCGGTCTCATGGGCTCTGCAGGGGCCACAGCTGCCTGGAATGGAGAAGTGGGGTCAGCACATGACAGAACTTCACCTGTTTCTCTACCTCATGTTGAATAGCAATAGTAATCACTCCTATTTATAAACAGTTACCAGTGTGGCAGGCACTGGGCTGTGTGTTACACAAACATCAAGTCACTTGATCCCCACAGCAACCCTTCATGGCTGAAATGATCATCCTCATTTTACAGATGAAGACAGAATTAGAGGAGTTCAATGGTGCTCTCAAAGCCATACATTAAGTTAGAAGCATTGAGTGAAATAAAACAGTATCCTGAATCCTAGGCAGGCATCCTTTGGATGACCGATATGTACACATTCTGTAGTACGTTGCCAGGACCTTCCCGCTAAGGCCTGCAAAGCCACTGGATGAGAGGAGGATTCAAGAGAACGAAGAGGGGTCATTACTCCCCATATCCACTTCCTGAGTAATAGATGGGTCCTCAGACAGAAAACAGAAACCCAGGAGGCAAGCTGAGGCAGACAGATTTCAAGTCTCTGGTGGCTTTCTCTTGGACCTAGATCTGACCACTTAGGAGAACCGGGATTGAACAGAACGGCCTCTTCACCGCGTTCGGCACGGAACACCGCCTACCCTCCCATTCCATTGTGTCTTTCTGCTGCTCCCATCTGTGTCCTCTCCCTATGGAAAATTACTTCTTTTGAGAAGCCTAATCCTCCATATCTCCTGGCCTGGGAAGAACTAATCTTCTTTTTTTTTTTTTCCTTAACTTTGCGCTCTCCTAATACTATGCTGTACTATAACCAAGTGTTGACAAAGACGCACCGTCATATCGCAGGAAAGGCTTTGAATCGGGAGTTAGATGACCTGGATTCTGGGGCTGCCACTTGCTGGTTGCGCTGTCTTCCACAAGGCCCTTGTTCTCACCTGGAAAATGCAGATAACCCTTGCCTCGCTTGCCTCGCAAACAGGGCTAAATGAGATGTTTGTGAAAGAGCTTGGAATTTCTCGAGTGGTTTTTGTTTCTTTGTTTTTGTTTGGTTTGGCGTGTGCTTCTCCCTCCATACTGGGAGGGCGGAGACTTGTCTTAGAGGGCTTTGTGTTCCTCGCAGAGCCCGCAGAGCACCTGCTTCAGCACACTGCAGGAGGGGGTTCTCCGTAAATGCTTAGTGAAATTGAAATAACGCAACTGTGAAGGGTGAGATCTCTCATCCCCGACATGCAAGATGTAATCACCACACCACTCTCTCCCTCCCTTCCACCCTGCGTGTTTGTGTGGCGTGACATGTATGTGTATGTACGTGTGTGTGAGTGTGCGCACGTTGCATCCCCAGCGTCATCCTTCTATTTTCTGAGCTGTGCCATCCCAGCCCTGCAGAGGAGTTCTGGGGCTGATTGATAGAACCAGACCAGAAAAGAATCTTTTCTACAGGTTCACACTGTTAGTGGGTTCCTGTCTTTTTTTTTTTTTTAATTTCTTTTTCGTCTGGATCAACCTTGAGCCTTTCCAAGTGGGTCAGCCCCAACTCGGTATGCAGGCCCTGAAGGGCAGCAAAGCAAGACCTGAGAGGGCGTGAGGGTTACCCTAACTTCCCAGCCAGGCCAGCAGCTCAAAGCCGGGCTCTGTGAGTCTCAGCACAGCCTGCAGTCATAGCCTCTGCGCCCGCAAGGTCACAGGGTTCAAAAACAAAGCCCAGGCCACTCACTTCTGATACCTTGTTTGCTTGCTTGTTTGTTTGTTTGTTTGTTTGTTTGTTTGTTTAGAGAGATATAGAGAAATAGTTGGTACCGTGCAGATGAGAAAGCTTACCAATTTAGGACAGATAACCACATCAAGAAGAACGATAACTCCAAGATGGGCAGATGTCTACGTGGCTAATTCACAAGATACAGCGTGCAGTTTTCTGTGTGGATGACTTTAGGACATCAAGGATGATTTTTCTCCATCCCATTAACACAAATTTATCGTGAAACTAAAAAAAAAAAAAAAAAGAAATTTACCAAAACAGACCTGGATTCTAAGACTAGCTTCATGCATGTGTTCTCAGGTGAGTTCAGTCTTCCATCCCATTTCATGTGTCTGAAGTACCTTCCAGGAACTAGGCTACTACTGCACTGGACACTATAGACAGACTGGGGTAAAACACAGTCCCACAGTGAAGGGACCCACAGCCTAGGGAATGACTATGTGTGCAGTGTCTAACCAGACACTCAGCAGATGCTTATTCTAGGATAGTTTCTCTTTTTTCTTTTTTCTTGTTCCTCCTTTTCTCTTCGTCCCAGTCCCAAGCCGGTATCTGAAACACTGCAATTAGATCTTTATTCCTTTAACTCAGGAAACCAAAATTTTTACCATTCAAACTTAAGTTTAATCTCCTCTGTATATCATATCTCTGATGGATTTTTGAATAACAAATATTTGGTATTTATAAATTATTCTTCAGCACATGTTAACTGAAATTACCACACTGAAGTTGATGAAATTAAAGTTCAAATGAGGAAACTTGATTAATCTACTAGATGACTGTCTTTTAAATATTGAAAATAGCTCACAGCTCTCTCCTTTACTCTCTAGGCAGCCTACTGGAGTCTGGGCAGGCTAGGTTGGAAGCCATAGTTGTCCTGCAATATACATCCATCTTTCTAAAAGGCACCCCCTCCTCCTATCAGTTGCTTGCACCTCAGTCACCTAGATTTTAGTTCTGCCCATAACCATCTCTAAAAAGAACTTAAGAGTTTCACCTACTGCTGCTCAGATGAGCTGCTTATGTTTTTAAGAAAAGTAACCATAATCAAATGTACCACTCTGGGGAACTGCCCGTTAAAAAAAAAATCCTTCAAAAGAAAACATATAGGGACACAACGACAAAAAAAAAAAAAACACTTATGATCTCTGTTCTGAGGGAAGCACGCAATATTAAGACAGAGGGTCTTCCCTGCCTGAGACATCATCACCCCCTCATGCTATCAAAGAGATGACCAACATGAATAGTCATTGGGTAAAGCTTCCTTGAATGTTAATGGGTTCTGCACAACACAGATTGAAGTGAAGTGAGAAAAGATACATAGAGCTCCCATGAGAGTTTCACCTTCTTTCAAGATGATTTTATTTTCCTGGCTGGTGTAGCTCAGTGGATTGAGTGAGGGCCTGCAAACCAAAGGGTCGCAGTTCGATTCCCAGTCAGGGCACATGCCTGGGTTGCAGGACAGTTCCCAGTAGGGAATGCACGAGAGGCAACCACACATTGATATTTCTCTCCCTCTCTCCTTCCCTTCCCCTCTAAAGATAAATAAATAAATTTTTTTAAAAAGATGATTTTATTTAGAAACTTATTTTCCTCCAGGTCGTTTCCGGTAAAAGTTGCCATCCCCAACGAAAGGGCTATGGTCCCATCCCCCAGGTAGGAAAGATAGTTAGGGCTTGTGGTTAATCCTGGAGTTGACCTCCCAACTTTTAATGCTTTTACAATGTCTTCTGCTTAGAAAGGCAAGAAAACCTCACTTGGGTGTCCATTAGAGCAACCCAGACCCTGGTTGTTTCTACTTGTACCCAGTAGGGGAACTGGTAAAGATATCTGTTTACAAGGGCAAGATGACCAATCGAGATATTTGTACAGCCCAGTTATACCTTATAAGAAGCTCAAGTGAGGCTGAGAGAAGACAACAAGAGACAGATTAACCCATAATGTCCTGTGAGAGCCAATATTTGAAGCCCAAACTGTGAATTCTTCTTTTCTGGGAATGCTTATATTACTTTCTAAAAAACATGAATTACACTGGTTGGTGAGGCTCAGCGGATTGAGTGCTGACCTGTGAACCAAAGGGTCACCAGTTCAATTCCCAGTCAGGGCACATGCCTGGGTTGCAGGCCAGGTCCCAATGGTGGGCGCGTGAGAAGCAACCACACATTGATGTTTTCCTCTTTTTCTACCTCCCTTCCCCTCTTTAAAAATAAATAAATAAAATCTTTTTAAAAAATGAATTAATTTTTAAAGTTTATTGTAGTCACATTTTGAAACCAGCCTCCATTTTCATTTCTAACACAAAACATGTGCAGCTATATCTATCCGGCTCTTTCCTGTCTGTTCTTCTTTATGAAAACAATACCGTACCTGGGAAAGAGGTATAGGGCGTGGGCTGGGGGCATTGCGCATTCTTAATACTTTTTAACTCTATTTTCATTGGAGGCATTTTCAGCAAAGTTGTTTCCACTCATATTCTACTAATCTTTTTTTCTAATTTCTTTTTCTTTATAATAACTTTTCCTCTCTATATAAGCCAACGTGTTTGTGAAGGCCCCTTTCAATTCGAAGAAAACGAAGTCAGGCATTTTTGGTGCAGAGAGCAATTCCAGACCCAGTAGGGGAGCGCTTATGACTGAACAAAGACTCTTCCCTCACACAGAATGTGAGCTCCCTGCCTGGGTTCACACATTAATGACTGCGTGACTCGTTATTATATACGCCTACAAAGCTGAGGTTCTCTCCTCTGCTAACCAGCTCTGTACAGCAGATGTCGAAATGTTAACCATGGGACAGCAGGTGTGGCTGGAGGTTGTTTTTCTTCAGGTCTTTTCTACATCGCTCTTCCAAGCCCTGTGATTCAGCCAACATTAAGTTACACAGTTATCCAGAGGCTTTAATTGATATTTGGCATAAACTCCATTTTCATTAACAAAATCACTCACAATTCTTCCCAAGAGTGCATCTTTCACCTCTGCCTATATTAGGGAGTAGTCGAAAGTAGCTTTTCAAATGTCAGATGGCTTAGAACGTCTGTCTCTGATTATCTTTTATGAGCAACAAGCATTTACAGAGTGCTGAGCAATAGCGAGGTTCGGGGAAGAAATTTAATTTGGAGTAGTCAGAAAAGCAGAGACTTGCCAGATAGAAAGGCCTGGTTTGAAGTTCCAATTGAATCTTTGAAAAGGTGTTTGATGGTGAGTAAGTCATTGAAAATCCCTCAACTTTAGTGTCCTCATTATTGCATAGAACAAAATTTATTTTGTGTAAGTATTTGGGGAAATGAGAGATCTGAACAACCCCTGGGAAGGACATGGCAGAGCAGCTGCATATAATAAATACGTTTGATGGATTGAGTTTTTAGCTCTATTTTTTTGCTTCCTCCTGGATTCCATGCTCTTTATCATCTTTTTGTTCCCTGAGTTTGGACTCAGTCATCTGACTTGCTTTGGCCAATGAAATTGGTTCCAGGTAACAGTGAGACAGTTCCAAGCATAAGCATTCAAAGTAAACACATTTCCATGATCTCTCTTGCACTTCTTTTATCGTCATGAGAAGACATTTCTTAGATACCCCAGCCTGTTTTCTATAATGAACATATGTAGAGCAGATCTGAGCCCTATCTTCAGTGAGGAACTAAACCCAGTAAGACTGACAAGCAAAGCAGAGTTTCCCAGCCAAATCCAGACTAGACTAGCTGATGCTCAGTCAGACCACAAGTGGGCAAGAATAAATCATTATTGTCAGAGGTCACTGAGTTTGCAGGTGGTTTGTTACACAGCAAGAGCTGAAAGATACCAAGAGCTGGAAAAAAATGAGTTTTCTGGCTTAAAATGACATTTGACTAGAAGTCCCAGTACAGGTTTTTCTATCTATATCCTTACTGAAATAGCAGCAAAAATATAGCAGAAGTTGAAAATCATACCATCACAGATATTAGGCTAAAAGGCAACCTACAAATCTGAAAAGAACAGATATAATCTGGAGAAAATTCTGCCTAAAAAGTAATAACAGAACTGAAAATTGAAGAGCCATCCCTCTCTCCTACCTGTCTCCTCTCCCAACTATCTGGTCATAAAAGCAGTATAGTAACCCCACCTTCTCTTACCCACTCTCCAAATGTTCTATAACCAAGTGCCATTTCTTTACATCCAGCATAAGGTTGCAATACCCAGAAATTCAGAAATTACCTGAACAGCAGTTAAGGCAATATGTGTTTGAGTAAATTGCATATGTGGGGCAGTAGGACAAGTGTCATGGGATGGAGCAGAGGTAAAGAGACCCCCGGTAGCAGTGCATCCCAAGGATTACAGATTTTCACATACAACACTCCGTGGATGAGAAAGACATCACCCCAATAAAGAAAGTGAAAGCCTGCCAGAAATAAGAACTTGAACTATCAGCTGTGCAGATTTATTTTCCCTTTAACTGGATGTCTCTGATAAATTCAACCATAACATAAGAGAATGTAAGCAAAAGACTAGCTGTTGAAAAATGCTGAAGTCTGGCCTTATAGAAAATACAGTGGAAAAAATAGGTCCTATGTCATGACAGCAATATATAACAAAGTTACATAAGCATTTGCCCTTTCTCCCACCAATTTCACATCTCAGAATCTACCCTGAAGATACTGGTCCACAAATACTGGACAATGTGCACTCCAGGCTCCTCAGAGGACTGGATAAACAACCAGGGTATCTGCATGCAGTGAAGTGCTCTGTCACCATAAAAAATAATGAGCAAAAGTTCTATGTACCACTGTAAAATGATCTCTAAGATATACTGATGAGTGACAAATGCAGGATTCAAAGAGTATATAGAGTATGATAGCTTTTGTGTAAGGAGAAAACAGGAAATACACATACACACAAATAAATACATGCACGTATGCACGATTATTTTGTCAAAAGAAATAGTGGAAAGATAAGCCACAACAAGTACAAATGGTTATCTATAGATGTCAGAGGCAATGGGAATGGTAATAGAATAAAGGAGAAAGGATGGAAACAAGAATTTTCTGAGCATTAACTCTTACATACTTTAGACTATTGAACCATAAAAATGTTTTGCACATTCCAAAAAGAAAAGTTAAATCCAAGAGGAAGAAAACAAACTCTAAATCTGAAAATAAACATTTGAATTGACATTTGCAATCAGGAATCAAACTGTATATTGTGTAGAATAACACAACAACAAAATACAATGTATGCACTTCTGTTAAGATCCTATTTCAGGAAACCTATTTCAAAAGAAATTTTGAACCAATCATGTAAATCTGAATATAGAATGGTAAAGAGATAACCCTAAGATTTGTTATTTTTCATAAATGTGCTAATGGCCAGGTGGTTATAAGAGGAAGATTCTTGTTAGTTACAGATGCATAATGATTTATTTTAAATGATTCACAAATCAATAAATGTAATACATCACATAAACAAAATGAAGGACAAAAATCACATGATCCAATCAATAGATGCTGAAAACACATATGATAAAACCCAGCACCCATTCATGATAGAAATACTCAGCAAAGCAGGACTAGAGGGAGCAAACCTCAATATAACAAAGGCCATATATGAGAAACCTACTGCCTACATCACACTCAATGGGCAAAAACTAAAAGCTTTCCCTTCAGATCAGGAATAAGACAAGGGCATCTGCCCACTCTTACTCAACATAGTACTGGAAATTCTAGCCACAGCAATCAGACAACAAAAGAAGCAAAATGCATCCAAAATGGAAAGGAGGAAGTAAAACCATCATTATTTGCAGACAACATGATAGTGTACATAGAAAACCCTATAGTCTCCAACAAAAAAACTACTCAATCTAGTAAGTGAATTTGGCAAAATAGTGAGATACAAAGTCAATATTCAGAAATTGATGGCATTTCTGTACACCAACAATGAACTATCAGAATGAGAAGCTAAGAAAAACCTCGTTTACTATAGCAACAAGAAAAATAAAGTACCTGAGAATAAATTTAACCAAGGAGTAAAAACCCTGTACTCAAAAAATCTATAGAACACTGAAAAGAGAAATTGAGGAAGATACAAAGAAATGAAAGTATACGCTGTGTTCATCAGTAGAATTAAACCATTAAAATGTCCATCCTACCCAAAGCAATCCACATGCAATGCAATTCTTAACAAAACACCAATGGCATGTATCACAGATCTAGAACAAATATTTCAAAAATGTATATTAAATAAAAAAAGATGTTGAATAGCCTCAGCAATCCTGAGAAGGAAAAACAAAGTAGAAAAGATCACAATACCTGATATTAAGCTATATAGATATTAAGCTATACTACAAGGCCACTGTAATCAAAACAGCCTGGCACTAGTATTAAAAAAAAAGACACATAGATCAATGGAACAGAATAGAGAGCCCAGAAATAAACCCATGTCTTCATGGTCAATTAATATTTGATAAAGGGGGCAGGAGCATACAATGGAGTAAAGATAACTTCTTTAATACATGCTGTTGGGAGAACTGGACTGGAACATGCAAAACAGTGAAATTAGACCACTAACTTACACCATACACCAGAATAGACTCAAAATGGATAAAAGACTTAAATATAAGTCATGACACCATAAAAGTCCTAGAGGAAAACATAGGCAGTAAAATTTCAGATATCCCAGGTAGCAGTATTTTTGCTGACATATCTCCTAGGACAATGGAAATAAAGGGAAAAAATAAACAAATGGACTACATCAAATTCAAAAGCTTCTGCATCCCTAAAGAGAACATCAGCAAAATGAAAAGGGAACCAACTGTATGGGAGAACATATTCGCCAATGATACATCAGACAAGGGTGTAATCTCTAAAATATATAAAGAACTCACATGACTCAACACCAGGAAGACAAACAATCCAGTTAAAAAATGGGCAAAGAACCTGAATAGACACTTCTCCAAGGAGGACATACAGATGGCCCATAGACATATGAAAAAAATACTCAGTATCACTAACCATCAGAAAGATGCAAATTAAAATCACAATGAGATATCACCTCACACCTGTCAGAATGGCCCACAAGTGCTGGTGAGGATGTGAAGAAAAGGGAACCCTAGTACACTATTGGTGGGAATGCAGAATGGTGCAACCACTGTGGAAAACAGTATAGGATTTCCCCAACAAATTAAAAATGGAACTGCCATTTGACTCAGCAACTCCTCGCTGGGAATATTCCCTAAGAATCCCTAATCATCAAGTCAAAAGAACCTACACACCCCAATGTTCATAGCATTGCTATTTACAATAGCCAAGTGCTGGAAACAGTCTGCATCCATCAGTAGACAAGTGGATCAAAAAGCTGTGGGACATTTACACAATGGAATACTATGCAGCAGAAAGGAAGAAGGAAATCCTAACTTTCGCAACAGCATGGATGAAACTGAAGAACACTATGCTAAGTGAAATACACCAGGTGGTGAAAGACAAATACTATATGATTTCACTTATAAGAGGAATCTAATGAAAAAAAAAATAAACTAACGAGCAAAACAGAACCACAGGCAGAGAAACATGGAACAGACTGACAGCTGCCAGATGGAAGTGGGAGGAGGGAATGATGGAAAGGAGAAGGGATTAGTCAAAGAACATGCATACATGACCCATGGTCACGGACAACGAGGTGGGGAATGACTGTAGGAGTGGGGGTTGGGCTGAGTGGAGGAGGACAAAAAGTGAGAAACTCGGCCAACTGTAATAGAATAAACAAGAATTTTAAAAAGGGTGCACTGATATAGTATTGGGGAATTTTTTTTGAAAGCTGTCAACAAAGGAAAGAATGCAGGGTTAAGAGTGTGTATGAAGAGGGATGAATAGAGCAAACGAGATTGGCAAAATACTGACAATTGTTCAAACGAGGTAGTGGGTGCATGGAGGTTCACTTAATGTCTAAAAATGTCTATAATAAACAGTCACAAAAAAATTATCAACTATAATTATCAACTAAATTATCAACGATGTAAGACAGCATTATTATGGGAAAAGATTATAAATATATAATTAAATGCAATATGAAAAGTATAAACCTTTATTCAAGCTTCTTTTGAAAGAAAAACAGCTGTAAAACATTTTGGGGATAACTAGGAAAACCTGCATGTGGCCTAGCTGATAGTAGGGAGTTAATTTTAATTCTTAAAGGTAAAATAATCATGTTGAGCTTATGTAGAAAATGTTCCTATTCTTAAGAGAATTAGGCCAGAGTATTTATGGATGGAGTGTCATGATGTATACAATCTAATTTCAAATGGCTCAGCAAACATAATATAACATGTGTCAGTCTGTTTAATGGCTGATAATGTTCATAATAAAAACTTGACAAAAATATTAATGTCTAACAAGAAACTGAAGACAATTTTAAAACTCAAGAACATAAATGAAGTCTTAAGTAAAAGGCAAGATATCATTTTGCTAGGATAAAAGGATGCAAAACTAAAAATACACCAATTCTCCCTAAATTAATTTTTTATTTAATGTGGTTCCAAGTAAAATAACAATAGTAGTTGCAGTTGCCATAGAAAAAGGCATTTGGAGAATAAAGGGAGAGGGAACCTGAAAAACAGCTCTCTTCTAACCCGCTGGTGAGATTATGAATGAGTTCAACCACTTGGCAATAGTTAACAAGGTTGAAAATGTGCATACCTGATACCCAGCAATTCCACTTCTTGAGAAATTTTACATAAATGCACCAGAAAGAAATATTCAAGAATGTTCTGCAATAGTGAGCATCATACAGTATTTTAAAAATACATAAGTAAATTGTGGTGTATTTATGTAATGGAATACAAACAGAAATATAAACAAAAACACCAAGAAGAGATTATTCAATATAATTTAATTTATACAGTTCAAAACAAGCTAAAAAAAATCCATGGTAATATGAGGTCCGTCCAAAAGGTATCCAGCCATTTAATATGAAAAATAGAGACATTTATTGAAGAAGATACAAGATACAAAAAACATTGTACATATGACAACGATGCCTCAGTCCCCTTCAAAGTAGGCATCTTAGGACCTCACACAGTTTTCCTAATCACCATCAGTTGCCCCATCATATTTTCCTGGATCTCATCAATGTTCTGAAATCTCTTCCTTCCAAAGGCAATTTTAGTTTTGGGAAAAGCCAGAAACCGCACAGTGCCAAATCTGGGCTGTAGGGGGCGCTGAGTAACCTGGGTGATTTGATGGTTTGCCAAAAACTCTGCACAAGATGTGATGCATGAGCAAAACGTTGTAGTGATAAAGCTGCCAATCACCAGTTGCCTGACACTGTGGCCTCCTGAATCATCCAAATAGATTCTGCAGAAAAATGTTCAAGCTCAATGCAAAATTTGATACAGAATTGTTACTCTGCTCTCTTAGTCATTTTGAATGCAACGGCCACACAGCACACATGCTCACTCAACAGCATCTACTGCCCCCACTGACTAGTACAGTGAAGTTGTCATTGTCCGTGCATGTGCAGTCCGGTCCACTCTCCTTGGTTACCAGGTTATATCAATGTCATACAAACCATTCTCATTATATAAACAATGGTTGGACTTTTTCCAGACAGGCCTCATTTATGTAAATGTTCAAAATAGTGTTTGCATCTGGAGAGCAGCTTGCAAAAGGGCATCCAAAAGCCTTCTAAGTGCTACTTCTTTGTAATGTTGTATTTCAGAGGTGAGTGGGGCCACAAGTGTTCACTTAGCATACTATTTATTACTTATGGTCGAAATTAATTTATATTATTTAATCTTTAATTTAAATTATTTTAAATTATATTAAAATTTACCAATAAATAAATGTGTACCTTTAACTTAGAAAATCATTGAAAGTATGGGTTATATGTTCAATGAAAATATTTATAAGCTGTAGCAATTAAAAGTAATTTGGTTCCAGAGCAGTAATAGACAGAAAAATCAATAGAGAAATCTAGAGAGTCCATAAATAACCTTAAAATATGTGGAAATTTAGAATATGATAAAGTTGGGATACTTTACTAAAAATGAAAAAGGTATTGAGACTATTGACTTACCACTTGGAAATAAAATAAAGTTAGATCAACACTCCTAACTTTATACCAAAATATATTTCAAGTAAATAACAAAAACCTAAAATAATTAGGAAAACTCATCAATGATTTTTTAAAATGATCTTGAACTAAAAATGTTTTTGAAACTAAAGACAAATATAAAAGCAAGAAAAATACTTTTGCAACGCAGATAATAGACAATGGGCCACTATTTTAAATATTTTATTATTATTAACACCTATTTAGTACCAACTATAAATTAAGTATATGATAAGTACTTTCTATGAATTATCTATTTAATTCTCACAACAAACCTCTATGGTAGACACTTGTATTGTCCACATTTTATGGATGATGAAACTGAGAGACTGAAAAATCAAGGAACTTGTGTCACGTCATGAATAGTGAGGCCAGGATGTAAAGTCATGAAGATTAACACTAGAGCTCCTTCCATGAACCACAATGTTATACTGCTTATGAACAAGTTCTTAAAAATCAACAAGAAAAAGATCGACAATCCAGCTTAAATAAAGGAGAGGCTAAAGGATATGATCCAGTACTTCCCAAAACAATAAATATAAATGACTAATAATCATATACAAATGCCAAGAAACAACACTGAGATACCAACACCTATCAAATTGACAGTCTTACATGATAAAACCAAAAATATTTAAAAACAAGTGGGCAGAGATGTACGGTCATTTGTTTTGGTTCGACTGGGAATTGGTGCCACTTTTTCCAAGGAGATTTGAAATGTAAAAGAAGGGGTCTTTCCCACAAACTCCTTTTCTAGAAATGTATCTGGAAATACACATACACAGAAGAACATAATGGTATTCATTGCAAATTTTATGTAATAGAAAAAACTCATGCTAACAACGCTTGAAAAATATTCAATTCTTTGACAATAGGGGAATAAGTAGATGAAGTTTGACTGATCCATATAACAGAATTCTATGGAGCTATTAAAAAGAAATGCAATAATTCAACATGTACTGACACAAGAACATCTTCAAAATATATTAAGTAAAAAGACAGCAAACTCACAGGTATTAACAACCAGACCTAAAACAAAAGCCAACTAAGCAAACCACTACAACAGGAGCAGAAACACAGAAATGGAGATCACATGGAGGGTTAGCAATAGGGGAGTGGGAAGAGGAGAGAGGGGGACAAGGTACATAGAACAAGTAGCATAGATGGTAGGTAGAAAATAGACAGGGG
>PVKU01016178.1:0-15542 GCA_004027475.1 Anoura caudifer | reverse complement strand
CCTGCCGCACGCAGCGGCGGGACGTTGGAGCCCGGCCCCTCGTCTGCTGTGAGCACCTGCCGCACGCAGCGGCGGGATGTTGGAGCCCGGCCCCTCGTCTGCTGTGAGCTCCTGCCGCACGCAGCGGCGGGACGTTTGAGCCGGGCCCCTCTTCTGTTGTTGCAGCTGATGCAGAGCAGTATCTCTTCGCTCCTGAGGTTTGCTGCCTGTGAGGACGGGGTAAGTCTGGGGGCGCCCGGCACGCATGTGTGTCCTCGTGCTCTGAAGTCCTGAGCTAGCGGATCACCGCCCAGGTGAAGACCCCCGTCCCGAGTACTTTCAGTCACAATTGTCCCACAGCGTAGTGATGCACATGCTAAGTGTTTAGGCCATCCCGAGACCCGGGTAGGCCCTGTGCTGTTACTCACCGACACACACCCCTGCCTACCAATGGGGTCTTGCCTGTTTGAATCTGAGGTTATTTCCTGATCGTTCTTACAGTAGATACATGAATCTGTGCCCCTGGCTTTGGGTTACGGTAAGACGTTACTGAGCTTTCAAGTTCTACCGCCATGGTTTCACGTTAGTGTAACAGAATTATCCGAGAGACACACACTGTTGTTAAGTTTGGGTGTCCAGAGTCTGAGTAACTGGTGACGTTACCATTATTTCTTAGGCCCAGTGTGCCTTCCCTGAGAGTTACCACAGTGTAACTCGGTGAAGTGTGCGGTGCCCTCCGGACGGCGTAACTCAGTATGTACTCCTCCAAGACAGCCGCCACCTGCACATGGGCCAAAGCTAGTTTTCTTCTTCATACGGGTCGGCCCTCATGAACGAGAGCAGTCTGTCCTTGAGAGGCCACCTCTGTCCTGTCAAAGCCATTTAGAAGCACAGGTGGCCCATGGAATTGCTGAACCCTAGGCGAGTGCACTGGGGTGGTGCCAGGACACCGCTCCCTGGGCCACGAAAGGTATCTGTGGCCACGTTGGGATCCACATGTAGGCAGTACACATGGGCCGGCTCATGAGGTCAGAGCGAAAGGGGAGGCTGACCATCTGCAGAATTTCTGATGGGCTCCCGTGGCCCAGTTCCGGCCCTGATGCCAGCCAGAATTTGAGCCTGACTTGGCCCATCCTGGGAGGCGCCTTCCCCAGCACCTTGCCATCTGATGCCCCACCCCCTCCTGCACCTCCGGAGGGGCTGGCAGCATCCGACATGGAGCAGCCTTCTACATTCTTTCATCTAAACCGTGACTGTCAGAGTTCGGATGAAACCGGAATGTGGATAAATCCATGAACAGAATCTTTAAGAATCACTGGTCTGACTGTGGTTCCAGCTCTTGATTTCAGGGGAGAATCACCTGTGGAACTAAAGCGCTTCTGGCTCCCTCCCTGGGCATGTTGGTTTAAACCAACTTGGTGACACCCCTGCCCCCACTCCAGTGCTAAACAGGGGGTTGCTGTGCCAACAGGGATTGAGGTCTAGACTTGGCTGCAGGAGGGCTTATTTAGAAACAGGTGTTCCCTGATTGTTTAAAAGGAAAAGGTAGGATTCCACTGCACCAAGAACTGTGCTTGTTACTTTTCCTACACATTGCCTCACTTAATCTTCCCGACATCCCAGTGGGGAAAAATCCACACTTAACTGCGAAGACAACAAAGAGTGAGGGGCTTATCGCCACTGTTTTTGTGGATGCAGAGACATCCCACAGAGGGAAGGTCATTGTCATCCCCACAAGTGACCACCTAGCCGAGTTAGTAGCCAGTCCAGATTGAGGGGTGGGATGGAGGTAACAGGGACCCCTGTGTGTGTGTTTCCGCTCTTACTGAAGTATGTTTAATGGGTGACAAGTTAGCAGTACCTGTTGGCTGATTCCTTGTTGCCCCGTCTGTCAGTCCCTGGGGGAGAGGGAGGGGGGAGATAACAGAACTGGGTTACCAGGGAAACACACCTGTGGAGAATGTTGGGGGAGGAGCTAGTAAAACCGCTTCAGGAGAACACGTAGCAAAGTGAACCAAAACCCGCAACCCCCGGAGATGACGCACACTCCCCTGCTACTCCGCACAGCCGGAAGGCGCAGGGCTTGCCCTGCAGCTCTGCAGGACCCTACCTGCCACTCTGTGCCTGCAGCCACCCTGCCACCACCGCGGAGAGTGACCTGGTGCCTCCTCTAGGCAGCCTTCAGTGATGGACAGCCTTTGACCACTCTACCTTAGGGACCCAAAGACCAGGAGGAAACCCTGGTAGAAATCCTCTTTTTTATTTGATTTCCTTCTGATCGAGGCTGCCTTGTACCCCCCACACATTAAACTTCTCAACTGCAATGCTCTTTTGTAAAATACTACACGAGCTCAAGAAAGCATGTGTGTGAACTCGTGCGTGCACATGTGCATTGGATGAGGGCACTGGGTTGTGATAGCCTCAGGTGCCAACTTTGCAGGTGTGTGTTATCAGAGCAAAATAAAGGTGAATTCCAAGCATGAGGTACATTTTAGTCAGCTCCTTACCTCTACCCCCAGCTTCATTCACAGTGGCTAATCAGAGCTTTACGTCCGACCCGGAAAGGAGCTGTTGGAAGATGAGTATAAAATGGACTTACGTGTGCCCTGGCCGGTGCGGCTCAGTTGGTTGGAGTGTCATTCCATCAACCAAAAAGCTGCAGGTTCAGTTCCCATTCCGGGGCATGTAAGAGAGACGACCGATCGTGTTTCTCTCTCACATCAATCTTCCTCGCCCTTTCTCTCCCCCCGCTTCCCCTCTCTCTAAAATCAGTAAGCATGTCCTTGGTGAGGATTTACAGAAAGGACTTAGGTGTAGACATCAGCCATGAGTTTTCCAGTCTGGATTCTGCCCATTTTCTGGGTGACGTTTGACAAAATCCAAAGAATTGTGTTAGGATTTTCCGTGAGAACCGTAACTCCATTGTCTTGAACAAGGCACTGCTGCTGCTTAGGGTGCGTGAGTGTTAAGTTCTAGGCCTTCATTTTACTGTGGTCCCGCTACAGAAGTGGAAACAATGGAGTTGGCTGCTGCTGTGCGTGTCAGTTCTCAAAGGTAACACGACAGCGATACGAAATCTGACTTTGTTTCCTTGGCTTTAGGAAAAGTTAAAGGAAAATGTATTGGGCTTTTTAAAAAGAGAGGCATATTTGCACATATGCACATACATGCTTCGTGAGACACATGCAGTTTTAATTTCCACCAAATATAAACCAGTTATAATTTAATCTCTGTTTATAAATGATAGTAGTAACTATTGAAGACTGTAGCCACCAAACCTGACATCTTTTAAAATGATTTTGCTGACTTTGTTCAAGTCAGAATTACATAATTTTACCCCAAGTAAACATACAAGGCCAACTAAAATGGTAAGAGGCAAGGAAGAAGCTAGCTGTCCTATCTCAGTCTTCCCGCCCCCCCCGCCCCCCCCCCCACCTCCGCATCGGGTGACCTTTCACCGAGCATCACCTTGTGTTCTCGCTCCAGACGGGAGCCTTGCAGCTCTGTCCTGCTCACTGCCATTTCTTCAGTGACATCCCATCATGGGCTCATAGTGAACCCTCCGTGCATGATCAAGGGAGTGGGCCACAATGTTGACATCTGTCCCATATGGTCCCAAGCTGCAGGAAGGCCTTGCCCGCCACTATCAAGTTGGATACTTTTAGTTCCATCGTTTCACCTGTCTTGACCAGCAACTCTCACTCCCTATGACTCCATGAAACCACTCGGTTGACCTTACACTAACTTTTTATACTAAGCAACCAAAACTTTTTTTTTTTGAGAGAGAAAAACATCAATTGGTTGTTCCACTTACTTATGCAAGAATCATTGGTTGATTCTTATTTGTGCCCTGACCAGGGATTGAACCCACAACCCTGGCATATCAGGACAATGCTTTAACAAGCCGGGCAGCCAAAGCTCCACAAATCACATTGAACAGGCTAGGTATTTCACACCATGCATGCCCGTCTGACAGACAGGAAAGGACAGTATCCCAGTGAGTGACATCAGGGTGGTGTTCACATCCGAGACTGATGCTGATATTCACTGTTTCAAACAAACGGTCTCAAAGCTTGGTGGCTTCCACACTTACCCTGCACACACACCTTCAGTTTGGACAGGGCTCTCCCAGGACAGCTCATCTCTGCCACAGTGGCATCGGCTGGTGCCCCAAGGGCTGGGCTGGAGTTACAGAAGGTCTTCGGTCCCCAGCTAGATGTGCTCAGACCTTCCCAGGCTCTGAGCAGACACCCACACAGCCTGGACGCCCTCACAGCATGCATCTAGGTCCCAAGGGAGGCAGGCAGAAGCAGCTGGGTGCCTTTCTTTACCAAGCTCGGGGCGCACTCTTTGTCCTGTCCGCTGCACTCCTTTCATGAGAAGCCAGTCACTGAGTCCAGCCTGGACCCGGTGTGTGTATGTTCAATACATACTGAACGTTGTAGAGATTCATCAAGGGTCTTGCTCAGAGAAGTGAGAGATACTCCTGATACCACTCTGCAGGTGGCAGCAAGGGAGTTTCTCGAAGAACACATTACCTTCTCGGGCTTCAGCCTCCAATAAGCCCAGGGATGTCAGTTTACCCAAGGCATTTCAGCCTCTTTATTTTCAGGAAGAAAGAAAATGTTCACCCCACCCCAGAAAGAAAATGTTCTGAGGTTTGATCCAGGGAGACTAAGGAGGGCACACTATACCTTCCTGGCCTAGTCATCTGGTACTCACTGCTGCTGGCCAGTGCCCTGTGTCCATCTGGAGATGAAACTTGCCCAAAATAAACTAATCATCCTAAGATATTCATCAAACAGAATGCAGATGAAAAGCTTTCTGCATACAACATAGAGGTATTCAGCTCAGTGTAGCTCTAGAAGAAAGAGTATCCCGTTAAGGAGGGGAGTTTGGGGCAAAGTACTAGAAACTCCTTTGACCAGAAGTGTCGCTAGGTTGCAGAAGTGTCCCAAAGGAAGCGGGAGGTAGCGTTCCCCGGCAACGAACATCCCTTTGTGGGCCTTCCCCCAACCTTCAGTTCCTGTCCTAGGACAGCCAGCTAAGAGATGGTTATTGTTACATTCCCTAACAAACGGCAGTAAGGTATTTTAAATGTTCTTGTGTGGAAACAGGATTCAGTTAACAGAAAAAAACTAGTTCCTTCACTTGCCATATAAATGAGCTTTTTATCACAGCCCTTCATTTTTTTCCCCTCTCTCCTTACCAATGTCCTCAACCATTTAAAGAGTGGAAAGTCATGGACTGGGAAAGAGCCGTCCCCTCTGCTCTTCCGTGTTGTGTGGTGTTGGGAACGGAAGGTGCAGGTCTGACTCCTTTTTGCTTTAACCAGCATGACTTTTCTCCCCGCAGAGTTACGAAGTGGAGAGTGTCATTGGAAGGAAGGTGGGGCTGTTAAATTGTTTTGTCCAGTCCATAACCACCCACCCGACCAGCTGCGTTGGATTGGAGGAAATTGAGCTTCTGAGCGCAGAAGGAGCCCCCTGAGATTACCATGGGCGGTCGTCACAGGCATCTGAAGATTGCAGTGTGGCTGCGAGGGTGCTGGTGGTGGGTTTTGGTAGTTACTTGTTAACTATGTGAAAAGTGAGTATATTTTATGATCTTGAAACGGAACTTAAGATTTCTCAGTGGCACATGTTAATAAAATGTTTTTGTAAACTATAAACCAAAACACTTTTTCTACAATTATATATTATTACATTTCTACAAACTCAGGAACATAACTGTTAATAAAGCTTACGTAAGCTAGAGGTCTTCGTTTTGTATTTATCTTAGGCAATAATATTAATGTAGCAAAAAAACATTTCCTTCAGTGGCAATTTTAAAGTGTTTAAATTTTACCACAATTCAACATGTTTTTCTTACAGTATTTGTTCTAACATTCCCCAAAGAATGCACTGCAAAGCTTAAACCTTTGTCCTACATTGTTATATCACTGTTCTGCTGCAATAAATGTCCAACCTAAGCAATTTGCACTTTTGTTTTTAACTTCAGTATGGGGGGGCGGGGGGCGATATTCTGGGGAACTTTGTCTGAGCTCAAAATGTTACCCGTAAAGTGTAAATGAGTTAACCAGTGTGATTATTGGTATACTGAACAGAGATAAAATTAGCTTGCTGTGGATAGACCAGTTTACTCATACTGGATACTGTGCACAAAGAGCCAAGATCACAGACTAAAGGGGAGTAGATTGTTAACATTTGTTTTGTTGGCAGAGATTTAAATTAAATGTAGAACCATAAATTAATTAGCTTTGGACACTAAAGACTTTGTTTTCCTCTCCCTTAAAATGATACAATCATAACAGGTCATAGTTAATTAATTACGTAACATAGATGTGCTAGCCAAGATCAAGAAAGGGTGCCTAGCACCCACTTTCACTGGGGGAAAGGAGAGGGCTTTATCTACTTCTCCAGATTAAGCTTTGAAACATACCACGACTGGCGAAACAGCCAGTTTTAAGTCGCGTTGTGGCTGTCCTTTCAATCTAACTACATGACTACTTTGCATCCACACGCACTTTGAAAATCTACTCGTAGCTGTCCGTGCGACAGGAAAGTGAAAGCAACGTCCCACGAAAACCAGCGATGATTCAGACATGCTCTTAGAATAATCTGAGCCATCCTGTACCCCCTCAGCCCTTGAGCAGCCAGCTAACGTTAGGGGGCTCCTCAGCTGTTCTCCACGGGGTCCCAGATCAGCTGCAGGGCCGGTCGGCCAGCCAGTGCCCTCCCCAAGTCCGAGTACTTTTTTCGGAGCACCTTCCACCAGAAATTTGCTAGCTTTACGTGAGTTTAGGCAACTAAACTCAGCGAATTTAGGCAAATTCGCTGATCTTAGGCAAGTTAAATAAAACATACGGAGGTAGACTTTGGCATGTTTCAAAAGCCAGGCAGACTCTCTTCTAAGGAGCTTGGTTCCCCGTCGGGGATGACACACCTGGATCCCGTGCGGCCTTCCAGGTGCCGAGCTGCACACCTGGTACTGGAATGCACTCTTCCCTAGGGGAGTCTCGAGACCCCAGCGAGCAGGAATCACCTTAAGTACAGGAATCAGGGTGGTTTTAAATGCTGCTTTATTCTTACAAATACTGTAAAAATTAATATAAAAAAGTGGGCATGCTCAGTCCTTTCCTCTTATCTACAATACAAAGGGTTGTCTTAGGTCTTTCTTTTTCTTAACAAATGTACCTTAGCTGCATCAATAAGAGTAAGATGTAGAAAAAGCTACCATTATAAAAATAATTTAAGGGAAAATAAGCACGCATAGCTTCTCTCGAAGTTCAGTGGTAGCCAAGTCCAGGCTGGAGCTTCCTTTCACTCGCACGTCCCAAAGAAACTGCAGCCAGCGCCCGGAGGCTCTCGCGCGTCCCCGCAGGGCGCGCTCCGCTCCGCGGCGGGCCCCGTCGGGTCTGAGGTATGGATTGTTGGTGAGTCTCCCCGCGCCCCAACCCCGGGCGCCGCGTTACCGGCAGTCCGCAGCCCCGGCGGCCGGCAGGAAGGACGAGCTGGGCAGCTGTTTGAAGAACTGCCGGAGGCCGGTCAGGTCCCGCGTGAGCTGTTCCACACGCTGGTGCAGCTTCTCGTTCTCGGCCGACAGTTCCACGAGCTTCTGCTGCATCTCCTGGTTGCGCCGCTTGGCCTTGTCCCGGCTCTTCCGCACCGCGATGTTGTTGCGCTCGCGCCGCTGCCGGTACTCCGGGCTGCCGCGGTCCGGGCCCCTCTTGCCGGAGCTCTTCTCCCGGGCCTGGCCCGGCGCGGGGCTCGGGCCGGGCGCGGGGCTCGGGCCCGGGCTGCCCCGCTGCGGTTCCGGCGACGTAGGCGGTGTCGGCTGCCCGGTGGCCACCAGGCTCACCACGGTCTGCGCGCACGCGGCCACCTGAGCAGGCAGCAGCGAGCCCGGCGTGTCGCTGTCGCCCCAGTCGGGTTCGCGCTTCAGGGGTCGCGGGGCTGCGCTGCCCGAAGTTCGAGCGAGGCTGCCGGGCAGCAGCTCCAGGGCGCTCGCCGCGCCCGTCGCGCCCGCCTTGTGGTTGCTGTTGAAGAGGTCGGCGAAGAGCTCGTCGTGGCACAGCTCCAACGTGGGCACGGCGGCCATGGAGTCGATGTAGGCGCTGAAGTCTATGGCGCTCTCGTCGTCGTACATGGCGGGGGCAGCGGCGCTCGGCTCCGTCGGGCGGGCCGGCTTGCCGGTCCTGCCGGGCTCGTAGAAGGGCGCGGGATCCGCGGGCCAGAACACGCTGCGCGCCGGGCCGTCTAGGCTGAAAAGGGCGGAGCTCATGGCGGTGTCCGACTCGGTCGCGTTCAAGTGCAGCTGTCACCTCCCGGGCCCGGCCCACCGCCTTTTCTAGGCCGGCTGACGCGCAGGCTCCGCCCCGGGCCCGGATCCGCCGGGGCGCCCCGGGGCGGTGGGGAAGGGGAGCAGTGGGCGGCCGCAGAGCCGTCCTAGGAGCGCGCGCGGGCCCTGGAGCCGCCCCTCGAACCTTCCGCTGTGGCCCTCTCCCTCACCGCACCCCGGGGTCCCCCACCCCACCCCGCGCAGGAGGGGAGAGACGTGTGTTTGCTCCCCCACCCTCGGCCCGTGGGCCCCCGCCGTCCTGCTGGGAATGACCCTCCCCCTGCCCGCCCTCGGGGTCCTCCTCCTCTCCTTCCTGTTTGTGGTGTCCGGGGCCTCTGCGTTCTTCCGAGCCGGGAGTCAAATCAAAACCCGGACTTGGCTGCGGTGCGCGCGTCGGGTCGGGGCCGGCGCCCACTGGGAGGGGGAGTCCAGGGGAGAGCGACCCCCCAGGTAGAGGGACAGGGCAGGAGCCGTCCTTCGGACACACACACCGCTCCGCCTCCCCGCTGGTGCTTCCCGGCCGAGGGGGCAGCAGGACACGGCTAAGGAGGTGAAGGAGTCGCACCCGGCGCCGAGCCGCCAGCCACCCCAGTGCTGCTGGCTGCGGGCGCGGAGGCGGCCGGTCCGCGGCCGTCCCTGAGCCCTGCGCGGCCCCAGCTCCCGCTCTCTGCGCACGGCCGCCTCCTCCAGATCTGCTAAAGCAGTGCCATCTTGCGGCAGCGATGCTCCCTCAGTCCTGTTCTTCGTTCCAGCCTCTTGAACATTCCAAAAAGTTCTTTTGAGTCTAAAGCACTTGGAGAAACACAAGATTTATGCTGGCAGATCTGACGGGGTATTAAGTTGCTAGTTCTTCACATTGTCAAATGCATGAGAAGACTTTATGGGTTGTCCCCGCTCGTTAAGTTTTCTTCAATTTAGGGCAGGCATGTCTGCTCAATTTATCAGATCACGGCCCCTATTCAAACCTGGACACCCTCTCACGCCACTTCTGGGCTTCGGCTTCTCGTTCACCATACATGGGTCCAAACACTGAATGCTCCGCAAACTCCTGCCGGGGTTTCCGCGTTCCAGTCCAGAGATAATTTCCAATGGTATGCTATGGGGTATTCAACAGGCTTTCTGGAAGGACAAACATGCTGCTCTAGAATTACCCAGAAAGAGTACACAATGTTGACGTTATAACACTAACTGACCTTTAAGGATAAAAACTAAGATCACTTCTAGTGTGGGTTCATGCACACCTGGGTTAAAGAGCCCTACTGAAATTGCCCTCTATGACTTACTTTAGCCATATTAATCATTTCCTCATCTGGCTTCTCAGGAAACATTCATCTCGCATCTTGCCAAAATTCCTTTTTATTGATTTAAAGAGAGAGAGGCACCGTCTTGTTCCACTTATTTATACATTCATTGGTTGCCTCCCGTATGTGCCCTGACTGGAGAGCGAACCCACAATCTTGGCATATCAACACAACGCTCTAACCAACTGAGCTACCTGGCCTGGGCCATATTGGCAATTATTAAAGGCACAGTTTTTCATATTGTGTTGAAATGGGGATGCTTGTGACAGTCACCATTGGCCAAGGTGTCAGTTACAGTGTTTGGTATTATTGTCTGCATATGGGTATCAGTGGATAGGAGTGAAATCCTTAGGGATAAGAGTGGAAAGCGCTCTTTTAAGAGACTCTACATCACCAACTCTCTTGATGGATAGAGAGCAGTATTGTGTATAAAACTCAAACATCAACAATACTAATTTTAAAAGTAATTCAGATGGGGCAGTGAACATGAAGAAGTCTAGGAATATCTTAAGCAGTATGTGTGGCTTATATTTTCCTGTTTACATGTGCCCGAGAATGATAAATGATTAAGATCATTGTCTGAAGGAGATTAAGTTCTTTATATGAGTACAAAATAGTAATTTTAAGAAAATGAGAGGAGCAAAGTCACTAACAATGGTGGGGTAGGGTTCTATCTCCATGGTAACTACTGACAAAAACTGTCAGAATCGACCTGGACAGAACCCTGGAATCTGGCCAAAAACGTAATCAGAAGAAAACACAGTGAAGAAAGAATCCGCTGCATGGCAATAAGAGAGCCCTGTGGCACGGCCTGCTTTTTGTCCCCCATTCCCGAGATCGCTGGCAGTGAGCACTCCTGCACTGCATTGCTGTTGCCAGGGGGAGCGATGAAGGCTCCAGTTTCCGCAAACTGAGGCTGCGTGTTTGGACACGCCCGGTCACTCCCTGCGGGATCACAGCAAGGGTGACCTTTGGGAATTTGTCGAACGCACATAAGAGCAAAGCTATTGGCTATAGTGGCCTAGAGCAAGCAATAGAAAGACTAAAAATCCTAGGAAAGAAGAGCTTGGAAAAGGAGAGAGGTGGAGAATAGGGCTTTTAAAAGCCCCCCCCACCCCCCATGTACTGGGAGATCAAGAAGACCACATGCATACTCAAAAAAGGCCCAGGAGACCCACAAGCTCTCTCGCTCCTGGCTGACCTTCAGTCTCCACTCATTCATCAAATGAAAGCGAAGGCAGAATTATAAACAGCCTGGCCAAGCTTAGACTTTCTAAATACTTCAGTCTTCAGAAATTCCAGAGGCTCAAAATGTTTAAATTACTACTGTTAAATGCTATCAGTACTAGAAAAAGCAATTCTATTTTTTCCTGCTTATCATAACATGGAGTGACTGTAACTCCATTGTAATGTGGGGCCATTTTTGGATGCTCCATATGGGGCAAGATACAGGGCAAGAACAGTACTCCAAATTAAAGTCTGAAACAGTGAGAATGGTTTTTGAGCAGTGTTACCTAAAAGAAAATGAAGTTTCAAGTAAGCAATATGTATAAAGATACTTTAAAATACAGATCTACACATATCATAAAATATACATATTTATATATTATCTATAATTTGCATTATATATAATATCTACACATAAATTTATGTAATATATAAATATAAACAAATGTATTGATATTTATTTTTAATATATATTTATATTTAATAAATATGTATTATGAATATATTTAATATAAATGTATAGTATGTATTTATATGCATTATGTTATACATATAATATAACAGTATATATTATTTATATATAAACTATATGCTTATATATAAAACTATAAATATAAACTATATATTTCTATATAAATAGTATATATTATAAATTATATAATATGTATAACAAAATGCATATATAGTATATATTTATATATAAAATAATATATACTGTTATATGTTATATAATATGTATAACACTACATATAAACATGCTATATATTTAATATATATAAATATATGTTGTATTAAAAGATTAAAATAATACATAAAATATATATAAAATGTATATTATATATTGTATATTTTATAGAAATATATTTCAAATACATGATGTGTGAAATAATATATAAGTATATATTAATAAATATATATATATTTTTTACTTTGGCTTCATGGATTTTAAGGCAACTATGAATATACCAACTGACCACCAAACCAATGAGACAGATTTCAGTGGCCACACCCAACAAAGAATAGACATTATGAAAATAATATTGAAAACTCACAGAACAAACAATAACAGTGAAAGCAAACATCATAAAACCATGAGTAGAGGAGAAAATCTGATTTCCAGAACCACCAAATCATATTGTTCAAAATATAACAACAGTAATATATGAGGCCAGCAAAAAATGAGAGAATATGACTCATTCGCAGGAAAGAAAGAAATAGAAAGTGTCTCTGAGGAAGTTCAGATACTGGACTTAATGGGCAAAGACTAACTAACCTGGGGTTTTTTTAATTTTTTTTTAGCACAAAAAGCTGGATTTATTGTTTCTGACAACTGCACAACTTTTAATTTGTTCACAGTTCCTGGGATCACAAATCTGAAATACAATTTTGCTACTCAATTAAAAATATACTCTGAAAAGTGATTAGGCAGTTTTAAAAAATGCAGTCCATATACAGGATATCTTTAAAATCTTTGCCAAGCAAGACACTACCTTTATATTTTAAAATCGCATGAAAATGAAAAACACAAATCAAGGCATACAAATTTCACTTTGTTCTACATTTTTAAATACCATCTTTTGTTTCCTTTAACAGATTTTCATCCCTTGCAGAATATGTTGCAGTTCAACCGCCCGTTAAGACAGGGTCAGGGAACTTCAGAGTACCTGAGCTGCGCGCTTCCCTGACTGATCCAAACCAAGAACGCGGTCAAGGTCCTCGTGGGCCTCCGGGCCGTGCCTTTGCGCAGACACGACACCTCATCCTTGTCGGTCGTCACGCCTGCTATGTCTAAGTGCGCCCGCTTTGGATGGATCACGAACTCTCTCAGGAACGCTGCAGCTGCGCGCGCGCCTGCGGATCTATATTCCCAGTGTTGTTAACATCCGCAAGCTGTCAATCTGTAACCTGTCTTGCATAATGTTCAAAGGGAGGCATCCTCCAGACATGGTCCCCTGCGTCAACACTGGCCTCAGATAGTCTGTTCCACAGCCAGGACGTAACTCACCTGTTTTAAATATGCCAAGAGAGCTAAAAGAAACTATGGACAAAGCACTAAAGAAAACCAAGAGAATAACATATCATCAAATAAAAAAAAAAAAAAAAGCAACAGAGGCCCTGGCTGGTGCAGCTCAGTGGACTGAGCGCTGGCCTGTGAACCAAAGCATTGCCGGTTCGATTCCCAGTCAGGGCACATGCCTGGGTTGTGGGTCAGGTCCCTGGTTGAGGGCACATGAGAGGCAACCACACGGTCATGTTTCTCTCTCTCTCTCTCTCTCTCCCCCTTTCTCCAAACGTAAATAAATAAAATCTAAAAATAAAAAGCAACAGATTTATAATTATCAATAGGAACCAAATTAATTTTAAAGCTGAAGTTAAAAATTTACGAGAGGGTTACAACAGGAAGACTGAGCAAGCAGAAGAAAGACTCAGCAATTGACTATGGGACAATTAAAATTATCCAATCAGGGAAGCATGTAAAGAAAACCATGAAGAAAAGTGAGCAGAGCCTGAGGGACCTGTGACACACCATCAAACAGACTAGCTTAAGCGTAATGAGAGTCCCAGGAAAAGAGGGAGGGAGGGGGGTGGAGAGAATATCTGAAGAAATAATAACCAAAAAACTCCCAAATTTCATGAAAAGCATGAATCTACACAACAAAGAAGCCCAACAACTACCAAGTACAATAAATCAGAGAGATCCACACCAAGAAAGATCATGGAAAGCCAAACACTTGAAAGTAAAGCAACTCATCACAGCAAGAAATCCTCAAGGAACAAGATTAACAGCCAGTTTCACCCCGGAAACCATGGTGGCCAGAACTAGTGTGATAGAAGACAAATATGTCAACAAAGAATTATATATCCTGCAAAGATGGAGAAATGAAGAGATTCCCAGATAAACAAAAACTGAGGGAGTATGTCACTAGTAGGCCTGCCTTACAGCAAATATTAAAGGGAGTCCTTCAGGCTGAAATAAAAATGCTAAACAGTCAATCAGAGGCATATGAAGGTTGGCGACAGGAACTACATAAATAAATGTAAAAGCATTATTGTATTTTTGGTTTGTAAACCTTTCTTTAGTTTTACTATTTGGTTTTAAAAGAAAATATGTAGGAATAATGTCAACAACATAATGGCATAAGACATTCCTCCTTTTTAATCAATGAGTTAGACATTCATACACAAACAAAAGCACCTTGGTGGGTCCTTTAGGACTGGGCACCTTATTCTCAAGGACCCGGCAAGCATCTCACTCATCAGTGCAGCTGGTAAGAGACAGGTAAACCTCTCAAACAGGCTACACAACCAGCGAAGCCTGTGAAACAACCTAGACCCCTCTCACCACTGCCAGGCAAAAATTGGGTGAGTGCCGACACAGGTGCTCATGCATGAGAAAGACCTTGCAGAAAACCAGTCTTTCGCAGTATTGCTCCTCTCCCCAGAGAAACAGTGACCTGGGTCATCTGTCTGGCAGAGGCAGTCTGTCCTGCAGGTAAATGGAAAGCAGCAAGTGGATGCCTGCCTACCCTAACCAAATGGGACACAGCTGGAGAAACCCACTTCACTCTGCCAGCTCCCAGAGTGCTAAAGTGGAAGATCTGCCTCTGGAAGGAGAGAGGCTTTTGGGAAAGAGGCAGATAAGAATTTCAAAAGTCACCGTGAAGGCGTGGCTCAGTTGGTTGAGCATCTTCCCACAGAGCAAATGGTCACTAGGTCTATTCCCGAACAGGGCGCATGCCTGGTTGCAGACCGGCACACTGCAAGAGGAAGTGGGTGGGTATTTCCTTCCCTCTCTTTCTCCCTCCCTTCTCCTTTCTCTACAAATGAATAAATAAAATACTTTTTTTAAAAAAGAACAAATTTCAAAAGGCTTTAATGGGATAGTACTCATCAGAAAGTCCACTCGTAAGCCTCTGTGAGTGCCATCCCTTGAGGATGTCCCTACCATATAGAAAGGCATCCCTAATGTGTTCAATGCTAAACCCATACTTCCCCACACTCTGCTACTGGCTTTTTAAGCACATTCTTGACTGTGACTGCAAGAATGTGCTCTGGTAGACAAGGAGCATGCTCAGAGAACAGGCCATAGTCAGTTTGCTAAGAAGAAACTATGAATTTGAGCTAAAGCTCTACCTCCTAGGAAACGAAAAAGAGGTTACCAGTACCCAATTTGTGAATGGTAAGAAACAAGGAAGACATAATATTCATGTATGACAGACAGCAAAAAATGTGGAGCAGGTTCACCTTCACAAACACAGAGGAAAAACTCACGAATAACAGTATGTTGAACATAACATCCCATCCAGTGAAGTCAATGAGCACAAAGTTTAGGATATGTCTACTACTTCAAATGTGAAAGTACTGATATATAAGTACAAGTAATATGAAAATTTAAGGAACTATCACCTTAAAAAGGACACTTGTCCAGCAACTGAGCTCAAAGACATGGGATATTGTGATCTGATCATTCAAAAGAGTGGTTATGGGGAAAACTCAACAAGTAACAAGAAAATTCAGAAAAGGAAACTCAGTGAAATCAGAATTAAATATATGAATAAAATAAGTTATTTTCCAAAGAGATTGAAATTATCAAAAAGAACCACACAGAAATTGTGGAGCCAAAGAAGTCAGTGAATGACAACAAAAACAACTTCCGGCCAAGATGGAGGCGTAGGTGAACACACTGTGCCTCCT
>PVKU01016177.1:0-15552 GCA_004027475.1 Anoura caudifer | reverse complement strand
CTATCATGTGATCTATCTTTGAAAATGTTCCATGTGCATTTGAAAAGAATGTGTATTTTGTTTCTCTGGGATGAAGGGCTCTATATATATCAGTTAAGTCCATTTCATCTAGAGTGTTGTTCAATGCCACAATATCTTTGTTGATATTTTGTTTGGAAGATCTGTCCATTTTTGACAGTGGGGTGTTAAAATCCCTTACCATAATAGTGTTGCTGTCAATATCTTTCTTGAAGTCCTCTAGGATTTTCTTTATGTATTTAGGTGCTCCTATGTTGGGTGCATATATATTTACAATGTTTATGTCTATGTCTTCCTGGTGGATTCTTCCCTTGAGTATTATGAAGTGACCTTCTGGGTCTCTCTTTATGGCTCTTCTTTTGAAGTCTATTTTGTCTGATATGAGTATTGCTTCCCCAGCTTCTTTTTCCTGTCCATTTGCTTGGAAAATTTGTTTCCAGCCCTTCACTGTGAGTCTGTGTAGGGCTTTTGTCCTGAGGTGGGTCTCTTGTAGGCAGCCTATGTGTGGGTCATGCTTTCTTATCCATTCAGGTATTTTGTGTCTTTTGATTGGAGCATTTAATCCATTTACACTTAAGGTCATTATTGATAGGTACTGATTCATTGCCATTTTTATACCCATGTTTCTCTCTTTCTCTCTCTCTCTCTCTCTCTCTCACCCTTCCTTCCTTCTTTCCTTCCTTCCTTCCTTCCTTCCTTCCTTCCTTCCTTCCTTCCTTCCTTCCTTCCCTTAAAGCAGTCCCTTTAGCATCTCTTACAGAACTGGTTTGGTAGAGGTGTATTCTTTCAGACTTCTTTTGTCTGGGAAGCTCCTTATTTGGCCTTGTATCTTGATTGAAAGCCTTGCTGGGTAAAGTAGTCTTGGTTGCAGGTGTTTGGTTCTCATTACTTGGAATACTTCTTGCCATTATCTTCTGGCTTGGAGTGTTTCCATTGAGAAGTCAGCTGCTGACCTTATCAGGGCTCCCTTGTATGTTACTTCCTTTTTCTCCCATGCTGCCTTTAAGACTCTCTCTTTGTCTTGGAATTTTGTCATTTTAATTATGATGTGTCTTGAAGTGAGCCTCTTTGGGTTCCTCTTGATTGGGACTCTCTGTGTTTCCTGGATTTGTGTGTCTATTTTTGTCAGCAAATTAGGGAAGTTTTCCATCATTACTTTTTCAAACAGGTTTTCTATCCCTTGCTCTTCTTCTTCTCCTTCTGGGATCCCTGTTATACGGATATTATTATGTTTCATATTGTCTTGCATTTCTCTTAATCCCTCTTCATTCTTTCTGAGCCTCTTTTCCTTTTCTTGCTCTTTCTGGATGTTTTTTTCTACTTGGTCCTCCACCTCACTGATCCGATCTTTTGTATCATTGACTCTGCTTTTGATTCCTTCTACTGTGTTCTTCAGTTCAGAAATTGTATTCTTCATTTCCTCTCAGCCCTTGTTGATAGTTTCTATTTCCTTTTGCATGCTGATATAGTTTGCAGTGAGTTCATCATAGCTTCCCTGTAGTTTCTGGTAGCTCATTGAGAGTTCATGGAGCTTCCTGACAACCATTGCTTTGAACTCAAAATCTGATAGTTGAGTTGCCTCCATTTCATTTAGCATTCTTTCTGGGGCTTCCTCCTTTCATTTGGAGATTGTTTCTTTGTCTTCCCATTGTTTGTGTGACTCTTCTTGTCAGCCTCAGCTTCTTAAATTGATCTGTTCTGGCTCCCTGGGTTTATGGTGTGAACTTCTGTGGTAGAATACCTGTGAGATTCAGTGGTGCAGTCTCCTTCAGGTATCCTGGTGTTCACAGCTTCCACTGTCTCAGCTGTTGGGATCCCCACTCTTTGGGACTAACTCTGTTTTTTTCACAGTTCCAGCAGGGTTTTTTGTCTCACTCATGGGTATTTAAAAAGAGAAAAGAGAAAAAAAATGAAAAAAAGAGGAAGGAAGAAGAGATAAAATTGGAAAGAAAGGAAGAAGGAATAAAACAAGAAAGCAGTAAAGAGAAGCAAAAGGAGAGGGGTAAAAAAGATAAATAATTAAAAATAATAAAAAATAATTAAAAACAACAAAAAAAACAAAACAAAAAAACAAAAACAAAACACCTCTTGCTGTTTGCAAACTTGCCAGGCCAGTTTTTCTGGTCTTGCTGGATGCAGCAGCCAAGGGGTGACAGTATTGCTTTTCTCTCTGTTGAGCACTCAGTCAGCTTTGGGCTGCTCTCCCCAGGGCTAGCCCAGCACCTCTCCTCGCAGGGCATCAGGGCATGGGCTCTGGGCCTGCTGTGGAGCACAGGCTTTCCCTGAGTTTTTGGGTATGATCTTGGGTCTCCCATGGACCAAGCACTTCCCAGGGTTTACGGGTATGAGCTCTGGGTCTCCTACAGAGTACGTACACCCTCCTTGGTTACAAGTGTGGGTTCCAGATTTCCTACAGAGCGTGCACACTGCTGGAGTTTATGAATATGGGCTCCGCAGGTTTCCCGCATTTTGCGCAGTCACCTTGGGGTTCACGGGGGTGAGCTCCAGGTTTCCCACAGATTGTGCACAATCCCCAGGTTTATGAGTGTGAGCTGATTCTCCTACATAGGGTGTGCACTGCCTGAGTTTACGAGTGTGGGTTCGTGTTTCTGCGGTGCATGTGCTCACCCTAAGTTCACAGCGTGAGTTCCAGGTTTCCCATGGATTCACTGGGCTCACATGTGTGGGCTCTAGTTCTCCCACAGATCACTCACACTCCCCAGGTTCCCAGCGTGGGCTATAGGTCTTCCACAAAGCCCCCTCCTCTGGCTGTGGGCACCTTTGGTCACATGGGCTCTGGCATGCACTCCACCCAGGGCTATATGTGGGTGCTCACAGCCCCAGCATGTTTGCCACTCAGACCTTAACTTCTCTCTCTGCGACTTCAAGCAACCAGGACTCTCCCATTGCTGCTCAACCCTTGTTTGGCCAGGGAGCAAGAGTTTGACCTGGCTCCCTCTCTAGAGCCCTGTGGCAGACCCGGCAAGCACCAGGCCCAGGGCTTCAGCCACCCTGGTCTCTGTGCTGATCCCTGGGCTCTTATTGTCCTGAAGAACTCTCCTTACCATCTGGTTTTTCAATGTCCACTACAGATTTTGATCCCCTATTTTCATATATGCTGTGGTACTGTTGGCTGTTTGCTCTGTTCCTCTGTAGATTGGCTAGGTTTCTCACCCATGTGTAGGGGGAAGTGGAATCTGCCTCCTCCTACCATGCCGCCATCTTCCTCCTCACTCCCATTTTTAGTTTTTTGAGGAAATTCCGTACTGTTTTCCGTGATGGCTGCACCCATCTGCACTCCCACCAACAGTGCACTAGGGTTCCCTTTTCTCCACAACCTGGCCAGCACTTGTTGTTTGTTGATTTGGTTATGATGGCCATTGTGATTGTGACCACACACCTGGTCTTTTAAAAAACAAAAGTTAAAAAAAGCCTTCTGTAAGATTCAGCAGTCAGGGCTTATAGTTTAAAAATCAAGCTTATTTTTAAATTTTCTGTTTCTTCTGAGCCTAATTTTTTTACATTTTGATTAAACAAGCCTCTCTCTTCTCTTGTCCTTTAAAAATCATCATACAACTAAAATACTACTTAAAAGAAAATGGTGTCCACATTGGCATTTACCTTTCTAATTTTACCTAAATATAAGCACATTTATCTCTCCAGAGATTTGTAATACCAATTGAATAAATCTCTCACTTTAATAATGCAGCCTCATGATAATTTAAATTTCAGCTATTTCTAAAATATCATATTGGTGAAGTAATCCTACCACACAAGGTTTTCCTTCTTATACTTATGCCAAAATGAGATGTACCCAATAAATTGTACCCCAGGTGCTGAACAGCAGTCAGTTATTGTTAAGAAAGTTTGCAAAGATACCTGTTCTGTCAAGTGTTAGTATATATATAAATTTCTAAAAGCCCAAGATGACAGACTACCTGTTGTGTGTCTGAAGATAAAAGAAAGTTCATTGGCTATAACCAGGTGATAAGCAGCATGGAACACGAGTAATGCTAATCCCTAGCTAGTCTCTTTTGCTTTAATAATTGGGTTGCCATTGTGTCCCAGGAAAGAGGTAGGATTAATTTCCTATAAAATATAAATAACAAATTTTCTGTAATACCTTCCTCAACTATAATATACACACATCAAAGACTCAGTTCTCCCACTGGAAGAATATATCATCTCTTCTCTTGCCCATTGTGGAGTCTTCACCTGTGAAGGAAACTTCATGTCAAAATCCCTCACCTTTCAAGAGAAAAGCTCCTTTCACTGTAGAAAGGTCTTTAGAGGCACTGGAACAACGGCAGCATATACAACTTTATCAGCATGTGGGATTCCAATTTACCTTTTCATCCTCTACTCTCACAAATCCCTCAAACAGAAAACTCTGGGACTGGGCTATTGGCAGAACTTTATTCTTGACTTATGCCCTTCCAGGAATTATAGTCTTTGGAATGTAAATTATTTATTTTGCTCTTCCTTTTCATCAATGTTCTTCTCCAAACAACCAACTTTTTGTTAATCAGCACACTGGTTGAGTAACTGAATTCCAAATTCCATTAGAATTCCTTAGTAACAATAATTAGAGTAAGCATTCACCCATATAGACTGCATACCTGCAAAAGGATGAGAAAGACAAATGTTTTTTAAGACAAACATTCATTTCCCTTCACTTCCCCATCTAAGATAACTGTAACCCCCATCCAAAATATAGATAAAATACTATGTTTTAATTCCCTCAATCAGAAATATCTAAGTACCTCCTATGGGTTAAATACTCTATAAGTCTTGGTAAAAGCAAATGTTATACACAGCTCAGTTCATGCACCAAATTAGTGGCTGTCAACTCAATATAATTTTGATCCCCAGGATATTTGGCAATGACTGGAGACATTTGGGGTTATCACAACCTGTAGGGGGAGTTGCTTCCGGCCTCTCATGTGTAGAGGTGAGGGATACTGTTAAACATCTTACAATGCACAAGATAGTCCTCCACAATAAAGATTTATCCAGCTCCAAATATCAATTGTGCTGAAGTTGAGAAATCCTATTCTAATTTAGAAATGAGGTTAGATAATAATTTGAAATACTAAGCTATTTTTGTTCTCTGATTTTCCTCTTTCCCTTCCACCACAGTCAAATAGGTACAGTCAGCTCTATGCTCCTTGCCTTGGGGCAAACAGGCTCACAGCAGGAAAACAGAAGCTTACAATTTTTATGGGAAGAGGATTTGAGAGCAAAGACAGAGTTTCTCATAGAAACTTGAAAGAAGAAGGATCTCCCCAAACTAGAAAGAGGTGTTTCTATAATGAGGGAGGGATAAGAGATGAAGAGAATCTGCATGTCTCAAGTACAAGGGGAGCCCAGGCCTTGCTTACTGACAACACTCCCAGGAAGCTGGAAAGAGAGCAGTGGACATGGATTGTGTCTAGATCTTGGGCAGCCCTGCTAAAGATTCCTTTGCCCCAAGCATGGCTTTTGAGGGCTACCAGATCTGAAGAAGTCATGTCTGCAGGGATGGTAGCAACCTCAACAAAACCCACTATCCCAGGCCATTGAAGCCCCATAATAACCATAGCAAAATCCTAGGAAGATATTTGGCAGAAGGGAATTCCAGAAGAGGCTGAAGTTGGTTGTTGGTTTTTTTGTTTGTTCATTTGTTTTCTGTTTGTTTTGCTTTTGTTTTTTTACTTATCCAGCAGAATAGAGGCTTGGAGGCAGAGTTGTTCTAGAAACAAAGACTTAAATTTCTTGAATATCTGAGTTTATGAACTGAAGAAGTTTAACTCCACTTCAGGAAACATGACTAACAGAGAAAACTGGAGTTGATTAGTGAATCTTCAGCAGTAACAATCCCCACAATCTCACAGACTTACAATGACAAGTATTTATTTTGTGCACATGCTTGAGGTCAGCTACTGGAGCATTACATGTTTTCTCATTCCAGAAGTCCAGCTGAAGGAGCAGCTCCTGTGTGAAATAAGCCATGCTCCTGGCAGAAGGAATGAGAGTGAGAGCTGGCCAAAACTCACAATCTCTCTAAGAAGAACATGGTATGTGTCACATGTATTCATATTCCACTGGCCAAAACAAGTCACCTGATCAAACTCAATATCATGGGGGTAGAGATGGGCAATCATCTTACAGGGAAGGGGTACTAAATTATAAATAACACCAATAATTAGCACAAGAGCAAACACCCAAAAATAATGTAACTATGGGCTGAATTGAGAGACTATGGAAATCCTAAGACAGGAAGAAATAAGATGGTCCGGAAAAGCCCCATGGGTGATATAATAAAGGAAACAGACCTTATTTGGTGACCTACTATGTGCCAAAAACTGCACAACCCTGTTTCTCACGCTGCCTCAGTTAATCCAAGCATCCTGAGGAAAAAAACTCACTAACTTGCCCATGATCATAAGTTGTAGTCTAAAATACCTGGTTCTAAAACCCACATTCTTTCCAAGTCATGGCAAAAATGAAACTTAAGGCAGTTGAAAGGAAAAGGGGATAGCATGACAGGCAAAAACAGCTAAGAACAGAGACAGGATTTTTAGATTTCAGAATTTATATAACAGTAAAAATCTGCCCTGATCAGAACAGCAGGCTGAGTTAGAGAGTAGTGAGAACTAAAAATTAACATGAGAGATCAGGTCTTGAAAGGCTTTTATAGCGCAAAAGAGTAATAGGAGGGAAAATGATAGATTGGGGTTGAGATATCTTGCCATTAATAGCAGGTGAACTTAGGCAAGTGTCTGCAGGCTCTGGAGGTGAGCTCACTCATTTATGAAATGGAAAGGTGTGGGGAGGAGATTGTGGGGACAGATGGTTTCTAAGTCCCCTTATGGAGACAGTGCATAGAGGTCTAATATATTTTAGGGAAAGATCATTAACTCAACCTTTTACTTCATTGTCCCCTCCCACTTCTTGAGTTTCCCTGCCCCAGGCTGCAAAAGATGTTGGGGAAGGAAGTGAGACCCACCACACTCACAAAGATGTGATTCCAAGAGGGGAGAAAGCAGCAAATTTGTCCCTGTTTTAGCAGGCAAAAATCCTGACTTTCTGTAAGAAACTACTGCCACTGACCTGATGAGTAAGGTGTGTAAGAGAGATGAATATGGGAGGGAGAGCTAAACAGAACGCAGAATGCAGGCTGGTGGCAGAAAAGGCACCTAGCCATTTTGGTAAGGAGACTCAGAAAGGGGAAGGCAGTGGTAACAGAGATGAAAGGGCATTTAAGGGACATATCTAAGGTGACAATGAAAATGTACAGGCCGGCAGGTGTTAATTTAGGATATGAGATCTAGTTTGTCTGGCCTCCTTTCTGAAATAGATTCTTGAAATTAATCTGTGACTCAAACCTTGCCCCCTTCATCTCCTCAGGGTGAAAAATGCTTTGTGCTTTTTAACAAGTCAAACATATCAGAACTTCGAAGTGTTCTAATACCACACAGACAGGAGCTGTTACTGCAGTAAATTAGCTAAGTATATTTTAGGTGTGATTGTAAAGGGCCCAATGTTTACCACAGTGCTGGTGGTGCAGGGCACCCTGTGGTTGTGCATTGAATATGGAATGTAGTGATTGATTGCCTGTTAAAAGTTTTAAATTTGAGTCCCATTACCTTCTGGTTCAATGGGAGAGGAGTCTTTTCTAGGGAAAAATATATAAGATATATACCCCATAGCATGCCAGCTGAAAATGACACATTTTCAAAATCTTGAGTGACTTTCAATACCATGAAGTTTAAATGTCAGAGTAAGGATGTATGGGATAGAGTCTCATTGCCACCTTGGGTAATTTATCCGAACTAGAAGGCCAATGGCCAACAGCTCATGAACATCAACACTTTGGGGGAAAGAGAAAGAGTGCCAGTCCTCTCAACAGAAAAGCATAAACCAGACAACATTCAAAAATCAATTTTAACTAGAAATTTAAGATAAAAGTGTATCAGAAATGGGAAGTGGAAGTAAAAACCTATTTCCAGAGACAGTGCTCAGCCATGGTCTGTCCTCAGCAAAGGTCTGCTCCCTCCTCCAAGGCATGTGCTGCCCCTCAGATATATCACAGAAGCCTGCAGGAAATGTTCCGCCAATTTAGCTCACAAAGGTCGGTCTGTTATAACTCAGGATTTGGAGGAAGTACAAATGGTAAGAAAAAAGATGATCCTTGTCCCTGAAGAGCAGAAAACAGAGAGAAGAGGCAATCAAGAGACTTTTCTAAGATCATTGAAGAACTAAACTTAAGAATCATTAAATGAAGAACCATACAAGAGTGAAGTTTACCCAGTCCTGTAGACAAGAGCTACACTGAGAACATGGACTGAGAAAATCCTAAAGCCATAATCCAGGACTGCTGCCAACAATCTAGGCTTCAGTGTCCTTTCATTTTATCACTGTGCCAAGCAGTGTATGTCAGGTAGTGTACCAGGTGTGGGAAACCCTGATACTGGCCCCAAGCCTAGTGGTGGAGACAATAATAAGGATGTACCTACATGATCTACAGGAAGAACTGATGAACTCAGTAGCCTCTCAGGCCTCTGGCAGTTCCTACAGAGCCTCTGAGCACAATATGGGCTGAAATAGAGAAGGGGAACTTCTTTAAGAGATGATACTGGAGTTGTGCCTTGAGGAATAGGAATTGAGTAACAGCATGGAGGGTAAGGAGGTGGGAGAGAGGTTAGGCAATGTAAAAATCAGAAGAAAGTAGTCATCTTTCTAAAGATTTGATCCACGAAGAGGAGTAAAAGGAGATAAATTTGACTCAGATTAAAGAAAACCTTAAAAACTAGATCAACTTTGGAGCTTTTCATGAGAGGAACCAATAGGTGTTTTGTTTTTTATCTAGGATCATAGAACTTGATGAAAACAATACATTAGCAGGACTGAGCCTATTAAACACAGGATGGATTGGAACAGTAGTAATGAAAGCAAAAAGATGAGGCAGAGGGTTATTGCTATAATCCATGGGGCCTCACACCAGGGGGTGGAGGCAAGACTGAAAGGAAGGCACAGATCCTCTGCCAAGATAAGAATGGACAAGGCCTGGCAAGGGACTAGGATATTACAACAGTGGAGGATCCGAAGTGACTCAGAAACCTTAAGGCCAAGTAAGTTGGGTATGGCTGAGTTATTTACAAAAACTAAAACAGCTGAAAAGAAACATGTGTGTACAGACAGGTCATAGGCTTATCTGGAGTAATGCCAAGCTTCAGATGGCACAGAGAAGGACTGATTTTGCAGTTGGTATCAATGCATTATACATCTTTATTTTTTGCACCATCTATGAGTCATAATGTGACTTAACTTGGCTAAGAGATAAACTGTTCCATTTTTAGTTGATTGTGTATTTAAATTAACCTTCAACCTGGTCATTTACAGCTGCACTTGTATCCTTGCTACAGTTACTTGTAAGTACTGTACAAAATTACTCTTGCAAGAGAGAAGTTCAATTACAATACATATTCCATTGTTTTAATCACAATTCTGTTCTACCCAAAGATATACACAGACAAGAAGATTGAAAGAGTAATTGCAATGCCTTCCTCCAAAACAAAGAAACATCCATTTACCCAAACCCATACACTATTATCATCATAGTGACACCCCTAGACAGAGAGACTAGATGACAGGATACAGAAGCAAATTTCTTAAGCACTCATAATCTCAGGGAACAAACAGTAGAATAGCAAGAAATTACTCTTTTTGGAGAAAAGACACAAAGACAGCATTCCCAATAAACAAAAAAAGGGGAGAGAGGAGATAAGACAAACTGGGAAAAAGTGGCTAAAACTGTTCCTTGAACAGTAACTACTGGAGACCAAAATTTTTCCAAGTACTTTGGAAAAAATAAAGAAATAAAACAACCATGAGTCAGATAAGACCGTTTGGGATATGAACATTTAAAATAGAGCATGAGCCCTTGCTGATGGGGCTCATTTAGGTTGGGCATCATCCCACAAACCAAAAGGTTGCCAGTGCAATTCCAGGTCAGAGCACATGCCTGAGTTGCACACCAGGTGGGGGCAATCGATGTTTCTCTCACACATTGATGTGTCTCTCCCTCTCTTTCTCCCTCCCTTCCCCTCTCCCTAAAAATAAATAAATAGAACATGGGGCACTTCCAGCCAAGATGGAGGCTAGGTAGACACACTGTGCTTCCTCGCACAACCGAAAGAAGAACAACAACCAATTTAAAACAAAAAACCAGAACTGCCAGGAAATCAAACTGTATAGAAATCCTACAACCAAGAAATTAAAAAAGAAACATAAAAAATAAAAATAAAAAAGAAACATCCATCCAGACTGGTCAAGGGGCAGAGACAGGTAGCCAGGGTAGACAGGACGTGAGGCAAGGGACAGCTGGTAAACCAGTTGGTTCCACATTCACATGCAGATAAACTGGGAGGAACAACTAGGGAGAAAGACAGACAGCACAACCCAGGGTTCCTGCATGGGGAAATAAAGCCTCAAAACCACTGGCTGTAAAATCCTGTGGGGGTTGCAGCAGTGGGAGAAACTCTCAGTCCCACAATAGTGTCCACTGGAGGGACCCATGTGGTACTAGAACATACACAAACCCACCCACCCAGGAATCATCACCAGAAAGGTGCAATTTGCTTCAGAGTAGTGGGGGAAGTAACTAGAGGTGGGCAAGATCACAGTAAGTGACATTGCTCCCTCTCTGACTACCCTCCAACATACAGTGGTGCAATGCAGTGAAGTAGGTGTCCCACCTTGGTGAATACCTAAGGCTCTGCTCCTTACTATGTAACAGGTACACCAAGACAAAGAAATATGGCCCAAATGAAAGAACAGATCAAAACTACAGAAAAAGGACTAAGCAACAAGGAGAGAGGCAACCCATCAGATGCAGAGTTCACTGGTAATCAGGATGCTCACAGAAATGATTGAGTACAGATACAAAATAAAGGAAAAAGTGAAGGCTACACAAAGTGAAATAAAGGAAAATGTACAGGAAACCAACAATGAAGAGAAGGAAACCAGGACTCGAATCAACAGTTTGGAGGAGAAGGAAGAAAGAAACATTCAACCAGAGAAGAATCAAGAAACAAGAATTTTTAAAAATGAGGACAGCTCTGGCTGGTGTGGCTCAGGGGACTGAGTGCCAGCCTTGAACCAAAGGGTCACTGGTTCAATTCCCAGTCATGGCACATGCCTGGGTTGCAGGCCAGGTCCCCAGTAGGGGGCATATGAGATGCAACCATGCATTGAGGTTTCTCTCCCTCTCTTTCTCCCTTCTCCTCTGTCTAAAAATAAACAAATAAGTTTTTTTAAAAATAATAACAAAAAAATTAAAATGAGGAGAAGCTTAGGAACCTCTGGGACAACTTTAAATGTTCCAACATCTAAATTATAGGGGTGCCAGAAAGAGATGAAGAGCAAAAATTTCAAAACTTATTTGAAACATAATGAAGGAGAACTTCCCAATCTGGCAATGGAACTACACATACAAGTCTAGGAAACTCAGAGAGTCCCAAACAAGTTGGACCCAAAGAGGAACACACCAAGGAACATCATAATTAAATTGCCAAAGATTAAGGATAAGGAGAGAACCTTAAAAGCAGCAAGAGAGAAGCAGAGAGTTACCTTCAAAGGAGTTCCCATAAGACTGCCAGCTGATTTCTCAAAAGAAACCTTTCAGGCAAGAAGGGACTGGAGAGAAGTATTCAAAGTCATGAAAGGCAAGGACCTATATTCAAGATTACTCTAGCCAGCAAAGCTATCATTTAGAATGGAAGGGCAGATAAAGTGCTTCCCAGATAAGGTCAAGTTAAAGGATCTCTTCATTGTCAAGCCCTTATTATATAAAATGTTAAAGGAATTTATCTATGAAAAAGATAAAAAATATGAAAAGTAAAATGACAACAAACTCACAACTATCAACAACCTAATCTTAAAAAAAATAAAACAAACTGAGCAAACAACTAGAAGAACAGATTCACAGAAATGGAGAAATGGAAGGATATCAGCAGGGAGAGGGATGAGGTAGAATGGGGGAAAAAGGTCCAGGGAATAAGAAGTATCATTTTGTAAGTACAAAATAGAATAGTATAGGAAATGTAGACATCAATGAACTTATATGTATGATCCAGGGACATGAACTAAGGGGGGCAGGCTGGATTGCTGGAAGGAAGGGGGATGCAGGGTGGAGACAGACAAAGGGGAGAAAAATATGAATCAACCATAATAGCATAATCAATAAATATTCTTAAAAATAAAAAATTAAAATTAATTTTAAAATATTTTTTAAATAAAATATAAAGTATGAACACTTTCAAATCTCAGACTCCACTAGAAATGACCAAAGATACTTTTCCTAAGTACAGATCATTTTGCTTAACCTACTTAATGTATTTTTGCAAGTTAAAGAATGAGATTTATAGTTTACTTCTCATTGTAAAAATTGGAAGAGCTTCTCTTAAAGGGCTAGTACATTAAAGTATTGAACATATTAGCTTAATTTCTTAATTATTTTCTTATGGGAATTTTTGAAATGCCCCTGCTTTAGATTTGCATAAATGTTAAAGAGCTTCTTATAACCAAACAAAAACAGGTGTACCACTGAATTTGAGAAAAGTCACAACTTTTATTTTTAATACCTTCTGTAGTTGGACTATTTAACTTAAAGGTACCTTCCAATTTAATCCTTGGTATAGCCATACCCATCCTCCACATGCAGCCTGCTTCTACAGCTAAACTGTTCAGCATCAAAAAGATTGGAGTCTATTAGAATTTCAGTATCTGCTTGGGTTCACCAACCCGTATTTCTCAATTTACACAGGCTTTCACATGTGAGAAAATTCTCACTCAAACAGTAAAATATTATTAAATTCTTGGATAACCTGGAAATTGTCTAGCAGTCATTTTCTTTGAGAGAAAAGAAAAGGGAAAAATGGAAATATTCAGAAAAGACAACATTCACACAGCTACTTTGCTGTCTCTCAAGAACCAAAACATCACCTGGTTTCTTATCATATTCTCAGGTCCAGGAGTTTGACAACTGGGGCCTCTCTACTCCACTCATGAAAAACTCTCTCTGATGGGTTTTAATTCTCTCTAAAATAGGAAACTCAATTGTTTAAATCTCATAAAAATCTAGCCTGATCAACTTTCAAACCTGAAAATACTCATCCCAGCAGGATAGATCTGTAATAGTACTTCCCTTATCCCAACTGCCAACAGATTCACAGGGGCCTATCCATGAATCCCGGCTCAATGATTTAGCAAAAACAATAAGAAAATAATCAACAAAAATATATAAATAATAATGTCTTTTTATTTATCAATGGTTTTGTTTATTTCCAGCAAAAAAAAATAATTTTCATGAACATAGATCCAAGCAGACTCTACTCAAATGGCTTCTCATCAAGATCCAAATGAGGGAAGTGGCTGAGCAAGCAACCAGAGATGGCTCTGGGACTGGAGGAGGCCCTGTGACCAGAGGAGGCCCTGTGACCGGAGACAGCTCTGGGACCAGAGGCAGCTCTGGCACCTAAGGTGGCTCTCAGACAAGGGGCAGCACTGGGATCGGTGGTGCCTCTGCTAACAGAGGGGGCCAAGTGACATGAGGAGGGGGCTTTGTGGAAGACCCACAGCTCACACCCGTGATTCTAGGTGAAAAAAACAAACAAACAAACAAAAAACACCTGGAGTTGTGAAAAAAAACAGACTTAGACCCAAAAAGGGAGCATCCCAACAGATGAAACAGTGGAAGCTAGAACACCAGGATACTCGAAGAAGACGGCACCACTGAATCTCACAGATATTCTACCATAGTTCACAACATAAACCCAGGGAGCCAGAACAGATCAATTTAAGAAGCTGAGGCTGACAAGAAAAGTCTCACAAACAATGGGAAGACAAAGAAACAATCTCCAAATGAAAGGAAAGGAGGAAGCCCCAGAAAGAATGCTAAATGAAATAGAGGCAACTCAACTATCAGATATTGGGTTCAAAGCAATGGTTGTGAGGAAGCTCCATGAACTCTCAATGAGCTACCAGAAACTACAGGGAAGCTATGATGAACTCACTGCAAACTATATCACCATAAAAAAGGAAACAGAAACTATCAACAAGGGCCGAGAGGAAATGAAGAATACAATTTCTGAACTGAAGAACACAGCGGAAGGAATCAAAAGCAGAATCGATGATGCAAAAGATCGTATCAGCGAGGTGGAGGACCAAGTAGAAAAAAACATCCAGAAAGAGCAAGAAAAGGAAAAGAGGCTCAGAAAGAATGAAGAGGGATTAAGAGAAATGCAAGACAATATGAAACATAATAATATCTGTATAACAGGGATCCCAGAAGGAGAAGAAGAAGAGCAAGGGATAGAAAACCTGTTTGAAAAAGTAATGATGGAAAACTTCCCTAATTTGCTGACAAAAATAGACACACAAATCCAGGAAACACAGAGAGTCCCAATCAAGAGGAACCCAAAGAGGCCCACTTCAAGACACATCATAATTAAAATGACAAAATTCCAAGACAAAGAGAGAGTCTTAAAGGCAGCAAGGGAGAAAAAGGAAGTAACATACAAGGGAGCCCTGATAAGGTTAGCAGCTGACTTCTCAATGGAAACACTCCAAGCCAGAAGATAATGGCAAGAAGTATTCCAAGTAATGAGAACCAAACACCTGCAACCAAGACTACTTTACCCAGCAAGGCTTTCAATCAAGATACAAGGCCAAATAAAGAGCTTCCCAGACAAAAGAAGTCTGAAAGAATACACCTCTACCAAACCAGTTCTGCAAGAGATGCTAAAGGGACTGCTTTAAGGGAAGGAAGGAAGGAAGGAAGGAAGGAAGGAAGGAAGGAAGGAAGGAAGGAAGGAAGGAAGGAAGGAAGGAAGGGTGAGAGAGAGAGAAACACGGGTATAAAAATGGCAATGAATCAGTACCTATCAATAATGACCTTAAGTATAAATGGATTAAATGCTCCAATCAAAAGACATAAAATAGCTGAATGGATAAGAAAGCATGACCCACACATAGGCTGCCTACAAGAGACCCACCTCAGGACAAAAGCCCTACACAGACTCACAGTGAAGGGCTGGAAACAAATTTTCCAAGCAAATGGACAGGAAAAAGAAGCTGGGGAAACAATACTCATATCAGACAAAATAGACTTCAAAAGAAGAGCCATAAAGAGAGACCCAGAAGGTCACTTCATAATACTCAAGGGAAGAATCCACCAGGAAGACATAGACATAAACATTGTAAATATATATGCACCCTACATGGGAGCACCTAAATACATAAAGAAAATCTTAGAGGACTTCAAGAAAGATATTGACAGCAACACTATTATAGTAAGGGATTTTAACACCCCACTGTCAAAAATGGACAGATCTTCCAAACAAAATATCAACAAAGATATTGTGGCATTGAACAACACTCTAGATGAAATGGACTTAACTGATATATATAGAGCCCTTCATCCCAGAGAAACAAAATACACATTCTTTTCAAATGCACATGGAACATTTTCAAAGATAGATCACATGATAG
>PVKU01016176.1:0-15561 GCA_004027475.1 Anoura caudifer | reverse complement strand
CCCCCTCCCCCTCCCCCTCTCCCTTTCCCTTTCCTTTGCGCAGTCCCTTTAGCATCTCTTTCAGAACTGGTTCGGTAGGGGTGTATTCTTTTAGACTTCTTTTGTCTGGCACGCTCCTTATTTGGCCTTCTATCTTGATTGAAAGCCTTGCTGGGTAAAGTTCTCTTGGTTGCAGGCCTTTGGTTCTTATTGCTTGAAATATTTCTTGCCATTCTCTTCTGGCTTGGAGTGTTTCCATTGAGAAGTCAGCTGCTAACCTAATCGGGGCTCCCTAGTATGTTACTTCCTTTTTCTTCCCTTGCTGCCTTTAAGGTTCTCTCTTTGTCTTGGAATTTTGCCATTTTAGTTATGATGTGTATTGAAGTGGGTCTCTTTGGGTTCCTCTTGATTGGGACTCTCTGTGTTGTGTGCCTTTTTCTCTCATCAAATTAGGGAAGTTTTCCATCATTACTTTTTCAAATAGGTTTTCTATCCCTTGCTCTTCTACTTCTCCTTCTGGTATTCCTATTATATGGATATTATTATATTTCATATTGTCTTGCACTTTTCTTAATCCCTCTTCATTCTTTCTGAGCCTCTTTTCCTTTTCTTGCTCTTTCTGTGCGTTTTTTTCTATTTTGTCCTCCAACTTGCTGATCCAATCTTTTGCTTCATCAATTCTGCTTTTGATTCCTTCTACTGTGTTCTTCAGTTCAGAAATTATATTCTTCATTTCCTCTTGGCTCTTGTTAATAGTTTCTATTTCCTTTTTCATGTTGATATAGTTTTCAGTTAGTTCTTTGTAGCTCTCCTGTAGTTTCTGGTAGCTTATTGTGAGCTCATGGAGCTTCCTGACAACCATTGCATTGAACTCAATATCCGATAGTTGAGTTGCCTCTGTTTCATTTAGCATTCTTTCTGGGGCTTCCTCTTTTTCTTTTATTTGGGGACTGTTTCTTTGTCTTTCCATTGTTTGTGAGATTCTTCTTGTCAGCCTCAACTTCTTAAATTGATCTGTTCTGGCACCCTGGGTTTATGGTGTGAACTTCTGTGGGAGAATGCCTGTGAGATTTGGTGGTGCAGTTTCCTTTGGGTATCCTGGTGTTCACTACTTCCACTGTTTCAGCTTTGGCATGCCCCCTCTTTGGGTCCAACTGTGTTTTTTTTCACAGTTCCAGGTTTTTTTTTGTGTGTGTGTCATCTAGGATCACGGGTGTGAGCTCTGGTTCTTCCACAAAGCTCCCTCCTTCAGTCCTAGGGCTGCCTCTGGTTGCAGAGTCACCTCTGGTCCCGGTCCCAGGGCTGTCTCTAGTCCCAGCGCTGCCTTCAGTCGCTCAGCTGCCTTTGGTCCCAGGGCCACCTCTGGTCCTGGTTGCAGAGCCATCTCCAATTGCAGGGTCACCTCCAGTTCTGGTTCCACGGCTGCCTCCAGTCCCAGGGCCACCTCAGGTTCCAGGGTTGACTCTGGTCGCAGGGCCACCTCCAGTCACTCACCTGCCTTTGGTCCCAGGGCCACCTCTGATTGCAGAGGCACCTCAGGTCCCCATCTCAGGGCCATCTCTGGTTGCTCAGCCAGCTCTGGTCACAGGGTCGCCTCTGGCCGCAGGGCCTCACTATTCTTCTATAAAATAATTTGGACTTCATGATTTTTTTGACTGAAATCTGTTTTATTGTCTTCTTTGAAAGATATGTTCAAAATATTCAAATGCTGATAACTCCTAGCAAAAATAATTATATTACTTTGTTAAAAATTTTAATATGTAATCCATAGTAGATGACTTGCTATGATTATGACTAAAACTTATTTTTTATAATTCATAACTTCCACTTAGCAGGCACACATGAAAAAGCAGTGCTATATGCATTCTCCAAGACAGGTTTATCAAGCATTGAATCAAAGCATTCTCTTCTCCTCCTAAATTAATAGTACCAGAGATCTGAAAAAGTAAATTTCAACTAAAGCTAAAATGTCACAGTCAGCGAATGATTATTTATGTGTTCTGTTGTTGAAAGTAGTACCCATAATACTGAAAGCAATACCACCTTCAAATTTCCCCATTCTTTATCAGTTCAGAGACTTTTGACCACAAGTTAATAATAATTTTGATTACAATCAACTGATAAAGAACCAAGAATTCATCTAAGCACTCCTAACTCATTTAATTTCTCCCTTAACCCTCTGAGTACATAATACCACTATCTCTATTATACAGCCAAGGCAATTAAGACTCTAATCTTAACTAAATTGCCCAAGATCACCCAGATGATGATGGAAGGGATATACCAAATGCTTCCTCCTATGTAAAATCTATACACAGGTTTCTCGTACTTTACACACAAAAGACAGGATAGAAATCATAAGGAAACACAACGAGAGCTAAATATATAGTGACCAGCTGTCCTGGTTTGCCCAGGATTGAAGAGTTTTCCTGGTATGTGCATCTTCAAGTGCTAAAACCAGAAAGGTCCTGAGTACACTGGGATAAAGTGGTCATCCTGAAATAGCTACTAAATGTAAAGTTGTCAAGATAATATTTGACTCTTAGTAAGTATGTACTATGGTTTATTTACTAACAATCAGCCTGAGAAACAAATCTCAAAACTTTAAAGCAAGACTTTTTAGCTCACAATTTTGTGGGTCAGTAATTTAGGGTGCCTTCTCATCAGGGTTCATTCATGCAACTGAAGTTGCCTGGACTTACTCACATGTATGGTGGTAGCTGCTGCCTGTTGGTTTGTGCTGGCTATTGCCTGGGATGATAGGGGTGACAGGGAATACATACCCAGCAAGTTAGCATGAACCAATTCTTATGTCAACTACCACAGGCTTCTCTAAAGCAGTAACAGAGTACTCTCAACAGTCTCATAGTTCTCTCTTAATTCCTTAATAAATTCATCTTCCCACCCCCATAAAGATGTTTTCACAACTTATTAAATATAACCCCTCATTCTATATCTCAGGTGAGGGCCTTATTGCTAATCTAGCTGAGAAAAATTGAAACAATCAGAAAAAATCTTCTTAGTCTTCTTCTATCAAGCTGCTCAATGTAATTGGATTTAATATTGGTTGAACGGATAGACTATACATATAATGCCAACACCTTTTGCTTGCTGTAATGAATGCACTAGCTCTTCCTAAAATGTTTGCTCTAGTCATGGATTGGAAAACACAATAGTATTACAATGGTGATTCTCCCCAGTTTTATATATAGGTTCAACATTATCTTTGTCAAAACCCCAGCAGGATTTTTGGGGGGTAGAAATTGACAAGCTGATCCTAAAATTTATATGGAAATGCAAATATCCAGAGTAAGTAAAATAATCTTTAAAACAAAGAACAAAGTGCCTGTTTCAAACTTAATAAGCCACAGTAATTGAGGCAGTGTGGTATTGGCATTAGGACAGGCATATAAAATAGATGCAGGGCCAGATCCATGGCCCATCTATTATTGACAAAAAGGTCAAGGTAATATAGTTCAGAAAAGATGGTCTTTTTGACACTCTTTGTCAAAAGATAGTCGGATACCCACATTATAAGGCAATTATAATACAATTGGTTATCCACAGATGCAAAAGATAAATTTAGACTCTTACTTTACAACATGTACAAAAATTATCTTAAAATGGATAATTAATTTAAATATAAGAGCCAAAACTATAAAAGTTCTAGAGAACAACATAGGAAAAATATTTTTATGAATTCAAGTTAAGCAAAGAGTTCTTAGATGTGACACCAAAAACAAGATCCACACACACAAAAAAGAGATTGATTTATTAGACTTTCGTGCTTTAAACCATACCATTAAGAAAACTCAATGTTTTGGCAAGAATGTGGAGACTCTCAGCCCTAGTACATTGCTGGTGAGTATATGAAATGGTACAGACATTTTGAAAACATTTTGGTACTTCTTTAAAAGTTTATCATAAATTTTCCACACAACCCAATAATTCTGGTCCTATGTATCCATCAAAGAGAAATGAAAGCACATTGCTCTCAGAAAGACTTGCACATAAATGGTCATGCAAAATTATTCAAAATGGCTCCAAACTGTAAACATCCAAATGTCCATAAATTGGTGAATGAATAAACAAAATATGATATTTCATACAATGGAATACTGCCAGTCAAAAGGAACACACTGTTGAAGCAAGCTACAAAGTGTAAAATCCTTAAAAACATGATTAGTGAAAGAAGCCAGATTTGAGATACAGTATGTCATGTAAATCCGTTTTAAGGAGTGTCTAGAAAACTCATATAAGCAGAAAGTACATTAGTGGTTGTCTGGAATTAGAGGTTAGAATGCAGATTAACTGCAAGCAGGCATGAAGGGTCTTTTCAGGGTGATGAAAATATTTAAATTGAATTAGGGTGATGCTTGCACAAGTCCAAAAATTTACTAAAAATCACTGAATTGTATATTTACAGTGGGTGAGTATCGTATTATGTAAATTGCAACTCGGTGAAACTGCTAACCAGGAGGAGGAGGAGACATTTTGGCTCTGATTAGTCAGCCACAGAGAACATAGAGTGGCCAAGGGGAAAGAATGAGGAGCTAAAAAGACAAAGGAGAGGGAAGGAACTTGAATGAGAGCTGGATTCTGAGGCCAGAGGATAAAATATGGCCAGTGAAAAAAGTTCCAGTAGCAAAATGGCCAAGAATGTTTAAACTTTAAATGATGTTAGATTTCCGAATTTGCTACTGCAGTATGAAAATATAGAGAATGCAGCATAAACTCTTCTCTTTCTCATATTGATACATCTTTTAATTATATAACTAACCACATATTCCCCTTTGCTAATGTGTAAGAAATACCTCATTCATACCTCACTCATTCTGTTTGTAATGGGATACTGGAAATAATGCCACTATGATGTCCTTTGGCCAAAAAAAAAAAGCATAAATTTAGTCAAATCTACCTACCATAGAACTAGGAATTGTGTACTGTGATTCTGTGAAATGAAGATGATGTTTGCAATTTGCAAACTGGATTTTGGGAGAACCTCCATTTATGGTTTAGTTTCTGATTTTTCTGTCGTGCAATACATGGAATTAATACAAAAGTGACCAGCCTCCTCGCTATAGGACAGGAGATACTTTGGCAGGAGAACCCATGGATTGACTCTTGGATCCATCATTATCAGTCCAGTTTCTTCCTTCATTTGCTCAGATTCATGTTATTATGGACCACACCTACAGAATGCACTGGAAGTGCACTGTGCTTTGCCTAACATAACATCAGTAGAACGATTCAGGGTCATTTTCCAAAAACAGATGAATTTCTTGTCTCATAAAATGGTGCAGACACATGGTTTAGTACCACACACTTAAGGTTCATATAGACCTTTGTTTAAATCTAAGCCCTATTATTAGTTTGCTATGCATACTTGGAAAAATACTTTAAACATTGTTGGAGTTTATTTTACTCATATGAAAAATGGAGATAGTTAGATTTAATTCATAAGGAGCTTTTATGATACTCAAATTAATATATATATATTATAGTGCATTGCATGTAGTAGACAAATGGATTTAGAGATAATTTTATTACCTATTATTTCATTCACCAGTTTTTCCTCTTGGTATCAACAACATACGTGATTTACAATTTAGATAAACTCCTTAGAGGTTTTCTGTTCAGCAGCCCTTTATTCCAGTGAGAAATGTTATCTGTCTATCTATCTACCTACCTACCTACCTACCTATCCAACTGTCCATCCACCCTTCTCTATTAATACACTCTAGCTAAGAATAAGTTTAAGAGTGATTTTTATTATATTTAAAATATAGTTATTTCCACTGAATGGCATAATATGCGCAAAGATTCCTCATATGAGGTACTACTATCAAGTAATAAGATAGATTTCAAATAGGAAAACAGATTCAGCATGTAGTTGGGGAGTTGATCTTATCATTTTAGGGACATGGTTTGTATAACATGGAAAGATAATTCTGCTACTCTAAGTCTTACTGGGGAACTATAAAGTAATTCTAATGTATTTTTTATAGTTTAAACATATAAAATTCTACATTCATAGATGCCTCAATTTTAAATTCTCTCATTTATACAAGGGATTTGTGTGATAAAATTATATCAGGCTATATTTCATAAACCAAATCATTATGGGTTTAGAATTTATTTTCACAATTATCTACTACATGCTGAGAAATCTTGGGGGAGTGCGTCTGTTTCAAGTTGTACATATTGTGGAAGTAAGCTAGCAAATTTGTTTGCTGCCTCCAGATTCACTGATTTGCAGATAGTGAATTATTCACATACTTTCTCCCCAGGTCTGTCTAACCCCAAACCCTCAGTTCTGGGATTATCCAGAAAAGCATAATGGCTATCCAATAGCCCACTCTCTTATATTAGGCTGGGTGTATCAGAAGCAGCCCTTGAGGCAAAGACTCATGTAAAAGTCTTTTGTTAGAAACTATTTCTGGGAAAAGTGTTAGGGGAATTGGGAAAGAAGGCTGGAATGGGGAGGGGCCTAAATAAGCATTCAATATCAAAACAAAGCCCCATGAAGGGTAACTTGAACTAAATCCCACAGAGGAGATTTAGAGACAATGTTGATCACACCTGAGAGTTGTGTTCATTATGGCGCAAGGGAGTTGGAGCATTTCTACTCCCCATACTTGTCAGTTACTGGTTAAACATTTCCTGGCAGGGCAAGTGCAAGGAGAGAGTAAATTCCCAGGCATGTCTGGCTCTCTGTGCACCCAAGCAGAGCAGGTTTGGCAGCTGCAGGACAGTCCTCAAAAATATGGAAATATGGGTTCTGGTTGCTGTGAGTGAAAGCACATATGCACTTGGTACACTTAAAAGTGGCATAGAGCACAAAAATGGTACACTACTCATAGGGGATATGTGCAAAGCACTGACAACACCCACTACCACACCTCAATTCTTTGCTAAAAAATTGATTTTTTGGAGAGTGCCAATGTATACAGCTCCAGCTAATTAGGGGCTGGGTTGGAATTGGTGTATTATGGCTATGGCAATTCTGTTTCTTTTGCCTTTGACTGATCTAAGTGTGAGCATATGGATCCTCTGTGGTAAGTGCACTACCTACTGTAGGCCTCTGGGAATGTTGTTTCTCTCTGAAAAAGTATAATTTTTCCTCCCTTATTTTCTCCTTTGATGTGTGACCACTTAAGACTATGGTGCTTGGAACTACCTGTAGCCATACAATTTCTGTCAGTAAAGAACTGAAGGAGCATGGGTCCCAGAGACATTGTGGAACCAGAGTCAACCCAAAGACTGCCAAAGTTTGACCTTCTGGTCAAATAAACAATAAATGCTATTTTGACTTAAGTCAGAGGTGTTCAATCTAGAACATGTGTACATTTGGCTCATGCAAAGACTTCCCTACAATGCACAGCATGGATTGTACAAAGATATTCATATTCAGGTCCTTCCATAGTCTTTTCTAAAATGGATCTGCCTAAGAAGGGCATACATGTTACAGGGATGCTGGTTCTTCTTTCCTTCTTCCCCATTTACAAACTCCTTTGGTCCTTGTAAAAGAAAGAAAACCTCCACTTTATCCCTAAACATTGCCCCAGGTGGCAAAAACCTCCAGGAGAGCAAACACAGGGACAATTGATCTATGATATAATTATCTTGATTTTGGGAAAGTGAATGGCTCTAATTACTAGATAGCAAATAATTTTGTGAAGCAAGTGATTTCCAAGGACTTTAAAGGGGAATCAACTTGTCAGCTAATAGATTATTAAAATACTATTTGCTGGTAGATTATTTGGTTATTTTTGCATATAACAGGAGTTCAAAGAACTGAATTGCTAAAACCAAATTTCTTGTTCTCTTCTTGTGAACAATGTTTGTCAACACTATTATAAAATCTTAAAATGAGGATAAAAAATCAACCCTGGCTCATTCTAGCAATAAGTAATATTTATTCAGGATTACATAAATTACAAACAAGAAAAGAAAATCTCCATTAATTTCATTAAGAGACAAAAATTTTAATAAATTATTTTTCATGGTTGGTGATAATTTCTCAAAGTTCTGCCATGTTTATATCCTTTTGATCAATTACATATTAATTAAAATCACGATTACACTCTATCCAAAAATTAAAATTAAAGCTTTATAGAAAATTTTAAAATATAATACTTCAAAATATACTCATATTAGTCATTGAAATATGATAGGGTAGTAAATAAAATAATTATAAGCAGAAAATACATCACATTAGAATAATCTGATGGGAGAAATGAAATGGAAATGTTAATACAATTTAAAAAATAATAAGTAGCATTTCCAATGATTAAAAAAGAACTATTTGTTGATGTTTAAGCAGTGATAATAGATAACAAGATAGTAAGTTATTTTTAGTTCATTGGAAATACCTAAAATGTGATATAGCAATATCACCACTTACAATTCACTATAAATTGTCTCTTTTGACAGTATTTTAATATTGCAACTTGGAAATTAAGACTTAAAAAGAAATGTACATGGGATTACATAATTTTACAAAATAGTTTTCTCTAATACAAAAGCAAAGGTTTAAAACAAAAACTACTACTGTAGGTTATCACTTATAAGGAGAATCTTAAAAAGCATAACTCATAGAAATAGAGAGTAGATGGTACTTGCCAGGGGCTAGGAGGTGTACAAAATGGGGTGATGTCAGCCAAAGGGTACAAACTCCCAATTATAAGATAAATAAGTTGTGGGATCTAATGCACAACATGGCAACTATAATGATCAATACTGAATTATATACTTGAAAGTTGTTAAGAAAGTAGATCTTAAATGTTAACACACACACACACACACAAAATTGGAATTACGTGAGGGGTGGGGATGTTAACTGACCCTATTGTGGTAAGTATTTTGTAATATATACATGTGTGTAATCATCACATTGCATATTTTAAACTTACATATATTATAGCTCAATTATATCTCAATAAAGCTAGAGGAAAAAGATATTTATTCAGGATTTTGTATGCTGAAGGAAGAGTCTGTCACTGATTCAAAAATCTTTACTTTTTAGTGCCCCTGAAGTGCACCTCAAGCATTTATTATAAAAAATGTTTGTTGTAGTTTTATTTTATTTATTTTTTTATTTTAATGGTTGTTCTTGTACAGTTCTCTGTCTTTTACTCCCGTCCCAGCCCATTGCCCCAACCCTCTGCACCTCCCTCCCATATCCACACCCCTCCTAGTATTTGTCCATGTTTCTTTCATACTTGTTGCTCCAAAACTTTCCCCTTTCCCCCTGAAATTCCCTCCCCTCTCCTCTCTGGTGATTGTAGTTTTATATAGTCAAATTGTATAAGATGTTAGTGTTCAACTTGGTGAAACTGTGAAATAATCTACATTGCCAAAAATACTGGTTAAATTTTAAATTGGTACCAACCATGTCTTGTTTTATTGTTTTAGTAAATTTAAAATTTTGACAAAAATGTTTGAGACTGTTTTAGCTTTTAAGTATGTGCATTTTGTGTATTTTTATAGTTGTCTGATCATTTAATTATTACCATTTATTACATAACATTATATTTTACTTAAGATGTGTTTTTTTCTACATGCTTTTAAAGCCAGAAAATATATCTTTTTAGTTCTTGATACCCTTCATTTAAAACTACGGATTATGCAAGTAGCTTAATTCTTGGGAAAAAAGTATAAATGACCTTAATACATAAATCAGTATAAAAGCAATAAAGAGAGACAAATGTACTTTAAAAAGAAATTGGCCTGTATTAAAAGCCCTTATAAATAGAATTAAGTTTAAATATATGTTGAAAATATGTTTGCTAAATGTAATGAAAATACCATAAATTCTCAATAGAAAAATGCTTATAATACACAAAAATAAAATTCAGCACTAATGAACCAAATTTAGCCATCAGATAATATGAAGAAAAAGAAGCTGAGAGACAAAGCCAAATAATTCTCTGTAGTGTCCACTTGTTTCTTGCATATGTTACAAATATTTTCTTCTAATCTTTGTCTTGTACTTTAATTTCATCTTTTTTGTGCTTCATATTTTCATATTTCACATTATTCATATTTTTCATAAAGGTAAATGTGTTTAACCTCATGAAATCTATCATCCTTTCTTTTTCCTTCCTTCCTCCCTCCCTCCCTCCCTTCCTCCCTCCCTCTAGTCCCCCCACCATCTCTATCTCTGTATCTCTCATTTTTCTATTTCTAGGTTGTGTTTTCCTGAAGGAGGCCAGCTTTTCACACAATCTTATAAAATACATATTTTCTATATCTTCTACATTACTTATTGATAATTTTTTAAAAATTCAGTTATTTGATAATTTTTCTTCAAACATTATTTAAACTATTTTAATATGACATTTTCATATTTATTTGAAATTCATCTTTACCATAAATTGAATTGTTATCTATACATGAGTCTTTTTTTTTCTGGATTCTCTCTTCTGCTCCATCAACTTTTACTTCTTCCTCCACCGATTCTACCTTGTTTCAATTGTATAGGAGTTTCATTTCATATTTTGGTTTAAAATAATGTTAGCTAAAATGATATTAGTTCCTTTTATTGTTCTTTTAAAAGTATTTATTGACACTTCTCAAGTTTGTCCCTGCTGTTGCAAGGACTTTGATTTCAGGTTGTTAAATTCTTTCTATAATAGAATCATCTGGATATTTTGTATTGAGATTACATTAGAATCATAGATGAATTTAGAGAGAATATGTATCTTTACAAAATTGATAACTTTAATTGGAACGATTAAAATTTCAATAATACAAACACAACAGAAAAATAAGAAAAATGGAATAATTATCAAATTATTTCCAATTAGCATTGCTAATTTTTACCTCCTATCATGGCCATTGCAGCATGAAGCAATATGGGTAGTTTAAAATAAAGTTATCTGAAGATTGACCTTATTTCAGGGTAATTAAGAAGAAACAAAAACACATACAATAAACCCATAGAAGCATACCTAAAATATAAAGATATAAGCTACTGACTCCAGCCAGAGTAACCTCATGCCAGAGTAAAATAAAACTATGCATTGTCTAATTGGAATATCTACAGCACTCTTGGCTCCTGAATGCAGCCCCAATATGTCAGTGGTTTTAAGTTCTATTTTGATTCTCCTCAACTCCCATTTTCCAAAGCACTCTTTCTCTCTTTCTTTGTCAAATTCAAGGTAAGTATTTTCTTGTATATTCTAAGTAAACATTTTATTTTCAGGTTATTATAGAGTTACATACAGCTGTAAGAAACAATACAAAAAGAGCCCATATGTCCTTCACCCAGTTTCCCCAACAGCAGCATCTCGCAAAATGATAGCAATATATCACAATCAGGAAATTGACGGTGATACAATACACTGATTTTGTTCAGATCTCCCCAGTTTTACTTGTACTCATGTGTATGTGTATATCTCTTGTCTTTTTCTACTTCGGATTTAATTAACTAGTGTACATCAAACATATGAGCATTTTATCTTAATTACAGAATTGCAATTTGTTGAACAGTTTTGCTGTAGATGTGATGAACTGTAAGGCCCAGGATAATTTGTAAGAGTTTAAATGTGTTTAATACATTAACTATTAATGTATTATGGAAATTAAACCATAGACCATGAATTTGTGACATGTGAACCAAATGGATCAAGAAAGATATTTCTATTTTGTGAGAAAGAGGTTGGTTTCTCATCTGTTGATTTTAATTTATTAGTATGCATTCTCGGTGATCTGCTTTTTAAATGAGTTTTTGCGTTCACATTATTCCAGCGAGACATTTATAATTAAGGCCACAGAAAAATTACACTGGAGTAATATTTAGTCAATCTTTGTCAATAAGATACAAAAGCATAAATCTAACACTAGATGGGGAAAAACAGAATAAGGGATTGCTTTAGAATAAATAGGGTAAATATTAATTCATTTACTTATAAGTATGTTTTTCATTGGTGAGATTCTATTTGGGCGGTATGCCTATCTTTGTTTAAATTCGCTGCTTCATCTTACTAAAACCATCATTCATCTATATATTGCCATTTTACTTAAAAATTAAGTCACTACTTAAAGAGACAAGCTCTAATGTTTATTCCTTTTTTTAAATCATTCTGTGGGTTTTACTTTCCCTAATTATGCTTGGCTCATCATGATAGAAAAGGAGGTTCATTCTGAAAAATATTCAAGGGGAATTCAAAGAGGGTCCTTTTCAAGACCAAATAAAAATGGAAAACACAAACTTCATAACTAGGAAAAACCTTTTATTTCATTTATTTTTTTTATCTTTCATTGTTTATCACTGTTGTTATTGTTATCATGTTCTAGAATGATTGTCAGTTTTCTTTTATCTGGATTTTTTTCCCCACAGGAATTCTGGGCTGTATGAAATTCTTGGATTTCTTTAAATCATGGCACATTTCTGGGTATGATTTATTCTGACTTCTAGCTTCTTTTTGATAAAATAGGGCCAAGACAAAAAACAAATATAGGTAGATCTGTCAGCACGGTTGCTACGCTCAAGGTTAAACAGAGAAGCCCATGGTACCTGGGATTCAGAGTATCTTCTCTGGATTGATTTTGCCAAGCTTGAAGAGCTAATTATTTTTTGCTGCTGTTAAATTTGGAAGATAACCAGTAGAGAGTCATCCTCATTCTCATCGGCATCCTCATCATTCTTATTTTGCGTACCACAGAATCTGATGTGGCGCAAAGTTAAGTGAAAGAGGAAGCCATGCATAAATTATGATTAACATTTATTTTATTTTAGTTTTTTAATTGTTGTTCAAGTACAGTTTTCTGCATTTTATTCCTATGCCAGACCACCTCCCCCCCGCCAGCCTTCCCCACCTCCCTCCTGTTTCCACCCCCCCCCTTGTTTTTATCCATGTGTCCTTTATACTTGTTCCTGCAAACCCTTCCCATTTTCCCCTAAAATTCCCTCCCCTCTCCCCTCTGGTCACTGTCACCCTGTTCTCAATTTCAGTGTCTTTGGTTATATTTTGCTTGTTTGTTTGTTTTGTTGATTAGGTTCCTGTTAAAGGTGAGATCATATGGTATTTGTCTTTCACCTCCTGGCTTATTTCACTTAGCATAATGCTTTCCAGTTCCATCCATGCTGTTGCAAAGGGTAGGAGCTCCTTCTTTCTTTCTGTTGCATAGAATTCCATTGTGTAAATGTACCACAGTTTTTTTGATCCATTCATTTACTGATGGGCACCTAGGTTGCTTCCAACACTTGGCTATTGTAAATTGTGCTGCTATAAACATCGGGGTCCATAGGTTCTTTGGATTGGTGTTTCAGGGTTGTTAGGATATAATCCTAGTAGTGGAATTGCTGGGTCAAAAGGTAGATCCATTTTTAGTTTTCTGAGAAAATTCCATACTGTTTTCCATAGTGGTTGTTAAGCATAGCTTCTCTATTCAGAAATATGTCTGTTAAGTCAAACATTTTATGTTATGCCAATGTACACTTAGTGTTAATTGTTATTAAATTTGTATGAAGACAAATTTCATTAACTTTTGTTTCCACATCTATAAAGAAGATAATGATAATATGTACTTTGTATGAGCTGAAAATATGAAGATGGTTTTACTAGATTGAGAAAGCAGATAAAGAAAAGAATTACAGGTAGAAGGCACAATATTAACCAGTGCACACAAGCATGAATGTGCATGTTAAACATGACTCAAAGCACATCTATAACAGAGTCAGTGCTATGAAATTATCATGAAAAATAATTTGATGTTAGATAATGAAGGGCTTTGGATGCTCTGAAAAATGATTTGAAATATTAACATCTTCAAGGGCATTTTGAAGATTTCCTTTGCCTACTCAGTACTCCTGTTTGTGCCTTTGAATTGTTCCTCCTCCTAGTTTTTGTAAGGCAATCTTGGGCTCCCTTTTCCCTCAGTGTTCTCTTTGACCATCACCCCTCATGCAAAGAGAATTTTATATCTGTTTCTTTAGAAATCTTGCCTTAAAATAGTGAATTCAGCAAGGCAAATGTGGTTATTCAAACCCCAAGTTGAGGAAATGTCTGGCTAGGTGTTCCCCTCCATGAAACAGAGGTAGCAATCAGAAGTTTCTCCCCTTGATTGTCCTGTAGGATAAAATGGAGTGTCCATACCCTCCACCTTTGAGTACTGGACTTCTGGAGGGGGCTTCCCTATAGTTATAATGAAATATCTCCCTCTGTAACTCACCTCCAGGAGCCGTACCTACTATTGCTGACTAAGATAACCAAATGGTAAGGAAGAATTGACTGCTGGTGAGGAGTAAGAAGACTATAGTAGATAATGAATAGATTGAGGGTTATAATAATAGAAATACATGTAATTTTAGACACAGTCTTGGTAGGGAAGAGAGAGAAAAAAATGGAAATGCTTTCCTCAACTGACCAACAGAAATGACTGGCATTTCTCAAGCAGTAATTCATATGTTGATCTGAGTACATTCTGAGTGCTGTGGAATGAAAATCCACTGCCTTGTTTTCCCCACATACCCACAGAAGAGCAAAAATAGTAATAGAGAAGAGAAGTCAAAACTGATGTATTCCAGTTCACATACAATATTAAAACAGTTTTTGAGGTTGAAAGAATATAGCAAGAAGTAAGACTCTCTGAATAAAGAAAGGGACTTCAATTACCAGACCAAAAATCTCGCTTTACCCCCTATGCATCCTCTGTTCTCACAAGGGTGCTTCTAATGAAGCTTTGTTTTTTTTTGTTTTTTGTTTTTTGCATGAGGAGAACACTGTGCTCTGTTTCAGCTAGATGGGTGGAATAAAGAATAGGGCAGATTCTATAAGCTCCTAAATCCCCATAATCATATAAGTGCCAGTGTGCCATTGAACAATAAATGCTTATCATTCATCTACTGTGAGCAAAGCTACTTTTCTGGTGTTGATGCCACAGTTGTGAACACAACAAAGTCCTTGCCTTCATGGAACTTATATTTTAATAGAAGACAAGATGAATAATTAAATAAACAGAAGAATATACAGTGTTTAAGTTAATTACTCATGTCAAGTCATGACTAGTACTATGAAGTAATTTCAGGAAGCAAGGTGCAATAGCTATAAATAGGTATTATATTGTTTCTAAATTCAAGTGAACCCATTTTCAGGAAAGCACTTGTAGGATTTGTCAGGAAGAAATACACTTGACATGAGTTGCCAATTTCTTTAACAGAAACAATTCAGCTACCTACATTGAGACTAGCAAATATTTCTGGGTAGCATAGTTTTCTCCTCTCATTTTCTACAGGGACATCTGGATACTTTCCAAACAAGTAAGGGTTTTATTAGAGTTGAGAATGAACATAATTGTCTTAAGTGCTTTTAAAAATATTTTTATATGAGATTTACTCATTATCTGGAAAGAACTCACATTAAAAATCCAAGTGCATAAAATTTAATTAAAAAATAGTCATGGGGATAAAAAGCACAGCATAGGGAATATAATCAATAATATTGTAGTAACTACAGATAGTGCTAGGTTGGTACTTGAAATATTGGGGGATCACTTTTTAATGTATATGATTGTCTAACCACCATGCTGTACACTTGAAATAATGTTGAATGTCAACTGTAATTGAAAAATAAA
>PVKU01016175.1:0-15494 GCA_004027475.1 Anoura caudifer | reverse complement strand
CTGGACGCCAGGGATGAAGGAACCTACTCTTGCAGCTTTTGAGTGCCAAGTGAGTGCTTTACTGACCTTGAATTCTGGGCATGGAACAAGGGTCTGCACAGGTCCTCTTCATCCAGAACCAGCATTGGCTCCACCCCTAACTCAGTGCCCTGCTCCAAAGATCCCAACACCTAGAGTGTTGGTAAAGCAGCAACCTCTGAGCACTTTGTGAGGGGGTGTGGCAGACCCCATTGTTGCAGAGCAGCTGCTATGTTGACTGGTCATGTGAGAAATTGAGCACGAATGGGAAAGGGAGATTCTGAATCACCATCCCTCCTCCTTCACCTCTTCCTCTGCTCTTTTCTCCTTCCTACTCATTTAATGTCCTCAGTATAGCACTATCGCACAGAACTTTCTAAGGTGTGGAAATGTTCTCTCCCTGTGCTCTCCAATACACAGGTTAGCCACAAACCGTATTGAACATCTAAAAGTGGCTGCTATGACTGAGGAACTGAATTTTTAACTTTATTTCATTTTAGTTAATTTAAGTCTAAATAACTACATGTGGCTTGCAGTTACTATATCACAGAGTGCTTTTGTCTTCTAACATTTTTGTGCCAACTCTGTCTGTTCTTCATACATTCAACTCCTTTTCTCTACTGAGGGCAGCCTGGCTTTGCTCCAGTTTTCACTCAGCACCTCATGATTCCATTTTCTTTGTGTAGTCCTATTATCTCCGTTGGTCCAGTCCTTTTTCCTGACTTTTGTTGATTCTATTCTCTAATGTTAATGACTTCAGATGCTTTGAGGCAATACAAACCTCTCTCATTTCTTTTTTAAAAGATTTTATTTATTCATTTTTAGAGAGGGGAATGGAGGGAGAAAAAGAGGGAGAGAAACATTAATGTGTAGCTGCCTCTCACGTGCCCCACACTGGGGACTTGGCCTGCAACCCAGGCAAGTGCCCTAGATTGGGAATTGAACCAGTGACCCTTTGGTTCCCAGGCCAGCACTTGGTCCACTGAGCCACACCAGCCAGGGCTGAACATCATTTATTAAGTGTGCCTCCACATATGTCCCAATAGTTCTCATTTCATGGAAATTTTATAAAATGTGTACTGATTTTTCTGTTTGGAATCTCCCTGGTAAACTAACATATTTTCTCACAGGCATCAAGCTTTTCCCAGAAAGGATTTTCCTCTTTCATAAGCCACTGCAAACTCTCAAATATCATCTCAAGTGTCTGCATTTCTACATTTGCTCACAGCCTGGGATACTGTCATGTCTTCCTGAAAGACAAAATAATCATCATCTTTCACCGAAGGTGATGGATTCCAGTGATCTAGAATTTTTTGAGCCAAATAAAAGTAACTGACTACCTCATCCCCTTTTATTTACACAGCACAATAGTATGGATTATACACAAATATTTCCATGCATATGCTTTTATATTGCATGTGAATCTCTATATTCATATACACATTTTGCCTAATCTCACACAAAAATAAAGAAGAAATTGAGGTAAATATGTTAAGAACAATATAAAGAGAAATTTGGGTATTTGTTCTTATGACATGGATTGTTTTCAGTACTTAAGCACATTGTTCAACAGCATAAAAAAGATCCAGTCAGAAATGAAGGATGCTAATTGAAATAAAGAACAACTTACAGGGAAACAATATAATGTGGATGAAGCTGAGAATCAAATCAATGATTTGGAACATAAGGAAGCAAAAATAACCAATAAGAACAACTAGAAGAAAGAAGAGTCCAAAAAAATGAAGATGATATAAACAGACTTCGGGACAGCTTCTAGTTGGTCTAGCCTTCACATCATAGGGGTGTCAGAAGGAGAAGAGAAAGAGGAAGAAATTGGAAATCTATTTTAAAATTAATGAAAGAAAAGTTCCTTAATTCAGTGAAGGAAATAGCCATGGAAGTACAGGAAGCAGAGAGAGTCCCAAATAAGATGGATGCAAAGAGGCCCACTTCAAGACACATTATAATTAAAATACCAAAGGTTAAAGATAAAGAGAGAAACTTAAAAGCAGAAAGAGAAAAGCAGTCATTTAGCTAAAGGGCTGACTGTCAGCTGATTTCTCAAAAGAAACTATGTAGGGTAGAAGGGATTGGCAAGAAATACTCAAAGTGATGAAAAGCAGGGACCTAACAGCCAAGATTTCTCTACCTATTAAAGATATCATTTAGAATTGAAGGGCAGGTGAAGAGCTTCCCAGACAAGAAAAGCTAAAGGATTTCATCATCGCCAAACCATTATTATATGAAATGTTAAAGGGACTTAATTTAACAAAAAGAAGAAGATCAAAACTATGAACAATAAAGGGACAATGAATACAATCTATCAACAATTGAATCTAAAAACAAGCTAAGCAAATAAAGAACAGAGACAGAATCATGGATATGGAGTATTTGATGGTAGCCAGATGGGAGTGGAGGGATAGGTGAAGAGATGAGGGGAGTAAGAAGTACAAACAGGTAGTTACAGAATAGCCATGGGGTAGTAAAATACAGTATAGGAAGGGAAGTATGCAAAGAAGTTATACACCTGACCCATGGACATGCACAATGACTGCCTGAGGGAGTGGGGGAGGCTGGGTGGAAGGTGGCAAAGGGGGAAAATCAGGAAAATGGTAATAGCATAATCATTAAAATGTAATTAAAAATAGACTATTCCTCTGTGAGTCGTATAAAAATGTCTGTGTGTTTGAGGCTGCTGTTTGAGATTACAAGAGACTTTTCTTTTAATATTTAATAAACAAATGCAATGTCTGATCTTTAATTAGATTTCTGATCAAAACAAAACAGCTATAGAAATAACTTTAGGGATATTTGAAGACATTTAAATATGGGTTGCTAAGGGGTTACTATTAATTTTATTAACTTATGTAGTGATATGTCTTCATTTTTAAAGATACATGCTTGATTATGTAGAGGCAAAATCTTATGATGACAGAAAGTTTCTTTATGGTAATACTATGGTAAAATATTAACAATTGTTAAATATAAGAGATAGTATATGGATTTATCTTTTTTATCTGGAAATTTTCATAATAAATGTAGGAATACTGGACTAAAGTACCAGTTGGCAAATTATATCCATGGGCTGAATGTAGCCCAAACCCTTTTTCTTTCTCTCTCCCTGCCACTTCCTCTTCTCTCCATTCCTTTTCTTTGCTTTCCTTTCGCTTCCTTTCTTTCCTTCCTTAACAAAACCACACTCACATGCTACTGTATATCATGGCTGCTTTCCCATGATAACAGCAGAGCTAAGTAGTTACGACAGGGAGCATGTGGTTTGCCAAGCCTAAAACAATTACTCATCTGCCCTGTACAGAAAAGGTAGGCTGACTCCTGGACTAGGTGAGTCGATTATAGTTTGTCATACAAAATATGACAAATAGGAAAAGTCTACAATATTGATCTAAAGAGTGTTCATAGAAATCATGACTGAAAGTAACCACTATAATTAAAGCAATTGATTGCTGAAGAAAAGATACATTTTATCATCAAATTATAGTTTTATATTTTCAGAGACTTTGTTCAATAGATTAGAATAATCTGCAGTCTAACTCTTCCTCCTTTTACACCAGATTTAAGGAAAATGTTAAATTTATTTTTCTCTAATCATTTCTAGAATGTGTTAAGCCATGTTACATCTTGAAGTCTCTATACAAAAAGAATATTTTTGAGTGAGGAATGCCTCAAATGATTTTGAGAACTTTGGAGTCTCTTTAAATACTTAAATATTTTATAATAAAGTAAGAGGAATGAAAGAGACTAATTTACTATTGTCAGTTTCTTTAAAAAATGAAAAAAATAATTTTAATTGAGCATCCCCTGCAAGTTCATTACTCTGATAGATGCAGTGGAACATTCAAAAGAAATTTGAACTCTGCCCTTAAAGAGGTAACACTGTAGCACAAATGTGCTGGGATAGAAGTATTACTACTTCCTCTGGAAGATTTCCCTACTCACACATCTATGTGTATCTGCTAACCCACCAGTAAACTCTTTAGATTGTAAGTGCAAGTTAAGTTCTTCCTTTTACTGAAAGTAAATTAACATCAGTTCAGTTCTACAATATTATTTTCTTTGGCTGACTTTATGCCTTGTACTATGCTAGGGACTAGAGTTATAAACACTGATGCATCCTGGTCCTTGCCTTCAAGTGGTTCCAGGTTAGCTAAATAAGAAAGACAACAGATTTTTCCCCCCAACCTGCTAACTGGAAGCATGCATGGTGTGCTTGGGAACCCTCAGTCCAGTGTTGTTCAGGGTGACATTAAATAAATCTTATACAGCAGATCTTCAAATAAAGTCAAAATAAAGTCATTTCACCATCATTTTATTAATGGTGAAGAGATGCTATAGAAACTTTACTCTTGTTTATACAACTAGCTTATGGTAAAATTGATTTTGTTATATGTCATCTCACTTAAAGTTGCAGAACCTATCAATGATGTTAAGTAAGGACTTACTCTACTGTTGAAGGTTACACCTTTATGACATGATAACATTGATTTCTGAAATGCTCGATTTCTTCTTTTCTTTGTTGCTTACCTAAGTTGACCCATGTTATACTTTCAAATTTTATCTTGTTTTGCCTCAGCTTTGGCTTTCTGTCTGTTTCTGCTGCTATAGATCTGCTCATGCTCCCCTCCACCTGGTGTTGCTGTGCCACACTTCTAATGGCAGATCTCAGTCTTCCCTCCAAGTCCGTTTTGTGTTCATTGTCCAGAGTAGTGTTTCTGAAACGTTGCTTTCCATGTATCGTACCTCTTCTTAAGAAACCACAATAACTCCATATTTCCTCCCAGGTCAAAATACCTTTATAGTTCAGCTTCTGTATCCTCATCTTATTTGCTATATCTGGGGAAAAATGAAATCACCTCCACAATCTTAAGATTTTCTGCCACTCGTCTCATTTTTAAAGAGCTTGCTTTTGATGATGATGATACCAACATGATTTAGGGTAAGATATTAGTTGATATTTGTCTAGATTATTTATTATTCAAGTGTGTTTATAGTCTATGAACAAGTAAAATTTTTACTTTACCATTTTGTTAACTGCAGTTTAAAAAATTAAATTCCACCTTCATTTCTTTTTTGAGCTCTAATAGGGACTGTTCTGTTTGACAGTAGAAATAACAATATGTAACAGAAGTTTCTCTCTTTAGAAAGGCTGTAATCTTGATTGAATCCCAAAGGGTTGATGAATCTCTGCTACAGGCACATTGACATATGTGCCATAGGAAAAGCCTATACTGTTTTATGAGCCCAGCAAAAGGGAAATAATTTCCACATTACGTACATTAGAGACCACTCTGTGGAAAAGGTAGCTTTGAAATTTTAAGGATGACTACATTCTCAATAAATGAAGATGTAGACGAAAAAGAAGGCAGAAAGAAATACGTGTTTTTTTCTGGTCAAAAGGGAGTCAGATTGGACCTAAGGGTGAGATTAGTGATAGGTAGCAGGGCTGATGAGTTAACACAGTGTGGAGGACTTTGAATGCCCTTCTGGGGAATTTGGATGGCATTCTAGACTGGACAAATAACCCCTGTGGGCTTCAGAGCAAGGTACAACCTAGTTAAAGTTGTGTTTAAAGAACTTTTCCTGGAAACTTTTTGATAAATGGAGAAAGAAGAGACACTAGGGAGAGAAAGATGAATTTGGAGACCAGTTGAAATTGTCTCCAGGAATGCAAGGTGGTTCAATGTTAGAAAGTTTAATTACAATATTTAACCCTCATAACAACTAAAATTTAAAACATGGCTTCCATGGTTTTTTTTTTTTAAGCATGATAGCATACCTAGAACACTCTGTAGGCTCCATCAAAAAACTACTTGACTTAATAAGTGAATTTGACAAAATAGTGGGATACAAAGTCAATATTTAGAAGTCAATGGCATTTTTGTACATCAGCAATGAAATATCAGAAAGAGAAACTAAGAAAAAAATCCCATTTAGTATAGCAACAAGAAAAAAAATAAAGTACCTAGGAATAAATTTAACCCAGGAAGTAAGAGACTGTACTCAGAAAATATGGAACACTGAAGAAAGAAATTGAGGCAGACTCAAATAAATGGAAGCATATACCATTCATGGATTGGAAGAATTAACATAATTAAAATGTCCATACTACTTAAAGAAATCTATAGATTTGATGCAATTCCTATTAAAATACCAACTGTATATTTCACAGATCTAAAACAAATACTTCAAAAATTTATATGGAAACAAAAAAGACCCCAAATAGCCTCAGCAACTTGAAAAAGAAGAACAAAGTAAGAGAGATCACAATACCTGATATCAAACTATATTACAAGGCCACTGTAATCAAAACAATCTGGAATTGGCATAAGAACAGACGCATAGATCAACGGAACAAGATAGAGAGCCCAGAAATAAACCCATGTCTCTATGGTAAATTACTATTTGACAAAAGGAGTGTGAGCATACTGTGGAGTAAGAATAGCCTCTTCAACAAATGGTGTTCGGAAATCTGGACTGGTACACGCAAAAAAAAATGAAACTAGAGCACAAACTTACACTATATACCTGAATAAACTCAAAATGGACAAAAACTTAACCATAACACCATAAATTTCCTAGAGAAAAACATAGGCAATACAATTTCAGATATTCCAAGCAGTAATGTTTTCACTGATACGTTGTTTAGGGCAAGGGAAATAAAGGGGAAAAAAATGGGACTACATGAAATTAAAAAGCTTCTGCACAGCTAAGAAAACCATGATCAAAATGAAAAAGAAACCAACTGTGTGGGAGAACCTATTTGCCAATAATACAGTGGACAATGGTTTAATCTCCAAAATATATAAAGAACTCATATGACTCAACACCAGGAAGACAAACAATCCAATTAAAAAATATGCAAAGGACCTGAATAGACACTTATCCAAAGAGGACATATAAATGGCCCATAGACATATAAAAAAATGCTCAACATCACTAGCCATCAGAGAGATGCAAATTAAAACCACAATGAGATATCACCTCATACCTGTCTGAATGGATATCATCAATAAATCAACAAACAACAAGTACTAGTAAGGAGGTAGAGAAAAGAGAACTCTAGTGCACTGTTCGTGGGAATGCAGAATTGTGCAACCACTGTTGAAAACAATACAGAATTTCTTCAAAAAATTAAGACTGGAACTGCCTTTTGACCCAGAAATTCCATTGCTGGGAGTATACCCTGAGAATCCCTAACACCAATTCAGAACTTGTGCACCCTTATGTTCATAGCAGCACTACATTCAAGAGCCAAGTACTGGAAACAGCCTAAGTGCCCATCAGTAGATGAATGGAATAAAAAACTGTGGCACATTTACACAATGGAATACTATGCAGTAGAAAGAATGAATTCTTACCCTTGTGACAGCATGGATGGAAATGGAGACTATTATGCTAAGTGAGATAAGCCAGTCGGCATAAGACAAATACCATATAATCTCACTTTTGAGAGGAATCTAATGAACAAAATAAACTAACAGGCAAAACAGAACCAGAGACATGGAAGCATGGAACAGACCGACAGCTGCCAAAAAAAGAGGGGAGTGGGCAGGGAGACAATGGTGGAAAGAATGGGAAGAGATTAGTCAAAAAGCATGTATGAGTGACCATGGACATGGACAGCAGTATGGGGATTGACTGGGAGCAAGGGGTGGGCTGGGCAGAGAAGGGTAAAGGGGAAAAAAATTGGGACAACTGTAATAGAATAAACAAGATAAAAAATTAAAAAGCTTGATTTGCTTTATCATATGCTTTTAATCAAAAGAATAAAATATAAATGAAGTATAAAAGATGGTCACTAACTTGATAAAAATGATGTATCATACAAAAATCTACCATTATGTTTAGTGTGAATGGAAAACACATTTTTATCACAATCAAGTGAAAGGTCCCACTATTGTACTATTTATTTTTTGGAAGTATAACCAAATACAAATACTGAAAGATATTCAAAATCATGACTATTTACAGGTCACAAATTTTTCTACATGGGAATTCCAAGAGATCAATTTAAACATATTATAAATGAGACTTCCAGCCAAGATGGAGGCATAGGTAGATACACTTTGCTTCTTCGCACAACCAAAAGAAGGACAACAACAAAGTTTAAAACAAACAAAAAAAAATGTCCAGAACTGACAGAAAAAATAGAACTGTACGGAAGTCTGATAACCAAGGAGTTAAAGAAAAAACATTCATCTGGACTAGTAGGAGGGTTGGAGATAGACAGCTGGGCAGAGAGAACTCATGGCAAGGTACTGGCTGGTGGAGGGGGTGGTCCCATATTTGTGTGCAGATAAACCAGGAGGAGCAACTGGGGAGCGAGACAGACCATGCAACCCAGGGTTCCAGCACAGGGAAATAAAGCCTCAAGCCTATAACTGAAAGCACCTGTGGGGGGTGAGGCAGCAGTGGGAGAAACTCCCAGCCTCACAGGAGAGTTCGTTGGAGAGACCCACGGGGTCCTAGAACATACACAAACCCACCCACCCAGGAATCATTGCCAAAAGGGCTCAGTTTGCTTGAGGATATTGGGGAAAGGGACTGAAAACCGGCAGAGAGCAGAGCAAGTGGCAATGTTCCCTCTTGAACCACCCCTCCTCCACATACAACATCACAACGGAGTGATGTTGGTTGCCCCACCCTGGTGAACACCTAAGGCTCTGCCCTTTACTATGCAACAGACTCCTGAGACAAAAAAAAAAAAAAAAAAAAAAAAAAAAAAAAAAAAAAAAAAAAAAAAAAAAAAAAAAAAAAAAAAAAAAAAAAAAAAAAAAAAAAAGCCAAAATGAAAGAACAGAAAGAACAGATAAAAGCTGCAGAAAAAATACAACTAAGCGACAAAGAGATAGCCAACCTATCAGATACACAGTTCAAAATACTGGTAATTATGGTGCTCACAGAATTGGTTGAGTATGGTTGCAAAATAAAGGAAAAAGTGAAGGCTATGACAAGTAAAAGAAAGGAAAATATACAGGGAACCAACAGTTAAGGGAAAGAAACTGGGGTTCAAAGTAATGATTTGGAGCAGAAGGAAGAAATAAACATTCAATCAGAACAGAATGAAGAAACAAGAATTCAAAGAGATGAGGAGAGGCTAAAGAATTTCCAGGACAACTTTAAATATTCCAACCTCAGAATCATAGGGGTGCCAGAAGGAGAAGAGGAAGAGAAAGAAATTAAAAACTTATTTGAAAAAATAAAAAGAACTTCCCCAACCTGATGAAGGGAATAGACTTCCAGGAAGTCCAGGAAGCCCAGAGAGTCCAAAAGAAATTGGACCCAAGGAGAAACATGCCAAGGCACATCATAATTACATTACTCTAGACTAAAGATAAAGAGAGAATCTTAAAAGCAGCAAGAGGAAAGGAGACAGTTACCTACAGAGGAGTTCCCGTAAACCTATCAGCTGGTATCTTGAAAGAAATCTTGCAGGCAAGAAGGGACTGGAAAGAAGTATTTGAAGTCAGGAAAGGCAAGGACATTTAGAGTGGAAGGGCTGATAAAGTGCTTCCCAGATAAGATAAAGTTTAAAAAGTTCATGATTACCAAGCCCTTATTTATGAAATGTTAAAGGGACTTATCTAAAAAAAATGGAAGAATATAAAAAATATGAACAGTAAAATGACAACAAACTCACAACTATCAACAGCTGAACCTAAAAAAGAAACCAAAACCAAAAACAAACTAAGCAGACAACTAGAACAGGAACAGAATCACAGAAATGGAGATCACATGGAGAGTTATCAGTGGGGAAGGGGAGTGGGGAAGGGGAGTGGGGAGAAAGGTACAGGGAAAAAGAAGCATAATTGGTAGGTACAAAATAGACAGGGGGAGGTTAAGAATAGTATAGGGAATGGGGAAGCCAAAAAACATATGTATGACCCATGGACATCAACTGTGGGGGAGGAGGGCTGAGTGAGGGGTGGGAATCCTGGAAGGAATTCCTAGTACCAGGCAGAAGACAATAAATGGGAGAAAAAATGGGACAACTGTAATAGCATTATGAATAAAATACACTAAAAAAAAGAAATTGCAAAGTGGAGGAAATCACTTAGGAGGGCAGGAAGAAAAAGACATGTAATTATCTGAAGAGACAATTTGCATATTTACATTTGTCTGGGAAAGGGAGAGAAAAGTCAGCAAAACAGCCAGGAAAAAAGTCCTTCAAAGAAGTGGTAGAACCAGTTTGGACCAATGTAATTTAAATCAAAGAAAGAATGAAAAGTTTCCAAAACAGTCCTGAAGACAGGAGGAAAATACAGACTTTCTTACTTTCTGTTTCTTTGCAGCCATATTCTTCTCTAGCACTCATTCGATGCGCTGTTTCCTTGTAGGCATGCTCTGCATCTGCACCCTCTTCCCTGTCTGCAGTCTCTCCTTGGTCTCATGCAAGAACAACCTGCAAATGGATCTATCTAGTCCAGGGTCTTTTTATTCTGAACTCTGGACCTCCACATCCAAATCCAAAGTCTGCCGGAAATCTCCTCTTGAAAGTTTCAAATACAACTCAAATTCAACATGCTGAAAATTTATGTTCTCAGAAAGTGTTCTTTCCCTTTGACAAGGCAATAAGCCTGCCCATCTATCTAGTTATGTAAGACAGAAACTCAAGGGATATTGTCTATACATTTTTCCCCTTACCTTTACATTTCCAATCCAGCACCAAGTTTTATTAATTTACATCTGAAACATCTCTCTCAAATTAATTTCCTTTTCTCCATCTGACAATCACTTTGCCAAGCGCTTTTTGTGCCTCACCTGGATTGCTACTGTTAACTTCCTAAAAGACCTGCATCTGTTCTGGCCAGTCTCTAATCTGTCTACTATATTAGTGCTAGGAAAAGTATTTCCAAGAGCAAACCTAAGCATCTCATCTCCTTAAAGATATTTTCATTGCCTTTTAGACAAAAATGGGAACAAAAATCAGGGTCCTTGTATATATTTTTTTGCAATTATCATTGTGTTCCTATCACTCTCTGTCTTCACCACTAGAATGTGATGTCCATGAGAATAAGAACCATATCTTTTAAAAATCAAATCTGTATTCCCCACACCTAGCACATGATAGTGTCAATAAATATTTTTGAATAAAAAAGAAATGAAAGCAACATGGAATTTTAAGAAGTAAGGTGTTGTCTAAGAGGATGAAGCCACAAATTTTGAAAATGGATGATGATTAGTGAATTCCAGAGATACTAGGCTACTGTTAAGTGGGTATTGACAAGAGTATCCAAAGAGAAAGACTGTGGAGTTTGCTCTAGAAAGGAGAAAAATGAGGACTAGGTCCCCTAAGAGATTAATTCTGAAGAAATGCAGGCTATAAATGTCTGAATGAGGTCTGAATGAGGTCAGAGACGTGCATTAGAAGTGAAAGAATAACATTTCTGGAAGCAGAGTAGGTTGTTGTCCTAAATGTTTGTGTTATGATTTAAATGTTAGAAGTGGAGGAGTTTCTCAAGCCTTAGGGTGTGGCCATAGGAACTGTCGCTTATGACAGTGTGATTTGTATTGTAGATATTATGAACAGGCTTCCGGAGAAGTTAAATATAGTTGGGAAATATATCTTTTTCCCTGTGCTTCCTCGACATTGCTTGGGACCCTTTATACACACAATAAATATTTTAAGTCCTTTAATCAAAGGCCCATTTTCCAGAAGTTCTGCCACCTTAGTTCTTATAGCATGTTTCCAGTCTCCGTGTCCACAGAAACTCTCTTTTGTCCCAGCTTTTGAAAAATAATTGGTATTAGTTGCATTCAGTTCTTCATCACTTGATCTCAAACAGTGATTTATTTATTTTTTATTATTGAGGATTTCAAGAATAAAGTTGTGGTTGTCATCAGTGAGCAGTACACATCTTTTGGCAATTATGACACAGTTACAACAAGAAACCTGGCAACAGGTTTTTAAAACATGTTTCTGGTTCTTGGGAGGGTTTTCCAGCACAAGCAACTGCAAACATCATCAAAATTCCATGATATAATCAACCTGGTACTACGAAAAGCTGATGACTAACTTCTGGAACTGCACATGCAAGCAGTCAAGCACATATATTCTATATCATAGAATCAGATGGACTTAGAGTCAGGGAAAAGAACCATCAGTAAAATCTGCATATATTCAGGGATATTAATTGAGAAGTATAAGAGAAATGCCCAATTCTATTAGGAATCTTGTATCAATATTATATCATCAACTTTTCTTTCAGATTAATCATATCAAAGAGTAACAAGAGGAACTGAATAAAAGTTTCACCATCAAAAATGCATTCAGAGATATTAAATTTGATGGTAATCAATGCTTTGCACAATAAAACATAATGGAAAACTATTTTTCACAGTGTTTTTAAAATGTCAATTTTTAGGCCTTATTTGCATTTACCAAAGACACATTTTTAGAGTATGTGTCCCAGAAAGCTATATTATTAGTAAGTGCCCAAAGTGGATTGGATATAATAAAATTTGAGAATCTCTGACATATAGGCTTAGTTAGTAAGATTTTATTCCTAAATTGCCTTGATGACTATATCACAACTATTACAAAACAAGCAAGGACATAGTGATCCTGGATGTGCTGTATTATTTATTTAAGCAGTTTCTGCCAGTTTCTGACATTTTCAGCAATGGTGAACAACCTGAGTATTTCTATTAATTTGGAGACATTGCTTGGCATAGAGGGAAAGGAGCAAACTTTGGAGTCAGGGAAGCAGTTTAAATTCTGGATCTTCTACTGCATGGCTTGGCTCAACCAGTCACTGTCCCTGTGTTTCAGTTTTTTCATTTGAAAAATGGAGATAATGATGATATCCATTTAGTATCAAGATTTATGGGAATTCAATGAGGGCCATGAAAATCATGGTTGAGTTTGTGGATCTTCAGGTAGAGTTCATCAAAGATTAAATTTAGCCTGTGGTGATAAAGTGTTTAGTAATTCTAACATCTAAATTGATGGACTGTGGGCAAAAATAGATTATTATTTTAAAATTATTCAGTGGCTGGTGGGTTGATTCATTCACACTTTTGTCCTAACACAAATTGAAGAGTCTAGAACTGGAAGATAGTTTTTATCACATTGCTACTAGTAATTTATGTGGACTGGTGTATTCCGGAGCAATGTGAAATAGGTCTTAATAATACCAATAATCTTATAAAAGTTAGAATTTGTTAATAGGCATGAGATAATATGGCAATACTTTTAAGTTTCTTTGGGGCTTCAAATATCTTTCCCAAGTAGCCGTGGCCACTTTAGCCAATGATGACAACACCTTTAAACTCCTACCGAAGTCCATGTGTCACATATGTCATAGCCTGGATGACACTCAAGTGTTGATGTAAATCCAGAAATGGTTTGTGTACCTAATCAAAAATATCCAGTGAGAGTGAATATGCAAATTTGAAGTTATATAATTAACATTTTGTCAGAATATTACACTGAATGGAGATTATGAGGCTATAAACTTTATATATGAAAATAAAACATGTTCTGATGAAGGTTTTAAGTAACTCTAAATGTATACTTCTAAGTTTTATAGTTTTTCAGTGCTGATTAAGTTAGATAAGGCAACATAAAGAGAGGTTAATAACATGTAGGAGATATATCTGGAATTCAGTGTAAAATTTAGCTCGATAGTATTTTGGTTAATATTAAATAATAAAATAAGTACTTATAATACATTAAATTCAGCACCCCCCCATGGAATACCTCTTAAGAAGTCAGACACTTTAATTAATTAACTAATAATTAAATAATAATTATGTTATTTCATCAAACTCCATAAGCTAGGCATACTCAAGTATATTTCACTGAGCACTCTTTAGCTTTCTTTCTGGGAAAAGTACCCATCACCAATGGAAGCCCCAAATGGAAGAAAGAAGTAAAAAAAAGACTTCCTGTGAATGACTTTATTTATACCTATGCATTTCAGCATGCTGCAGAACATTATGATTTTACATAGGCTACAGAGTTAAAAATACAATGTATATTGTGGCTTTGAAAATATTGACATCTTCTGCTATAACACAGAGCAAAATAGCTCTGGGTAAAATAATTCATTCCCCAGTCCTCTTTCACAAGTGTTGGAAGTTGAATATTCTTTGATCTTGTAGGACTTTGGGAAATTTGAATAATTAGGAGTAACAACCCTTAAAATATTTTGTCATATACAGTTTTACTTCAGTGAAACTCATAATGACACTGACTTTAGAAAAGAGAAGAAATATTCCTCTGTCATGCAATGGTAAATTTACCTCTGGTTGAGAATGCTTTGATTCAATTTACAGACATTTAAACAGGTAACACTATATAGCAAACACACATAAATGACGTGTTATAAATACATCACTAAATTTTGAAGGTGGGAAAATATATCATAGGATATAATCTGGAATCTGTAAACTGGAGTGTGTATAAGCCATGAGTGCATTGGCAAATCAAATCAGGAATGTAGAATTTGTACTAGTGAGAAAATTCAGTTGGGAAGGGAGAGAATAAGGAAATAAGGTTGCCTAGTATAATTTCATTTGTGTTAACACAATATTGTCAACTCTGTTAAGAATTCCTAGATGGTCCTTCAAAATAGCATCAAAGGGTTGTTTAAAAGAGTACTAAACTCAATTCAAACTAATAGTACCCTATTACTTTAGGGAAAAATTTCAAGTTATACCATTAAACATTTTAAATGTTCCAAAAAGATTTTTTGAGATCTCATTTAAACAATTTCCCCAACTTAACCATACAGCTCAGCTTAAGTAAATCATTTTAACTTAGGGGATGTAAAATGAAGACGATGAATATAAATATAAACGATGTGAACATACAGTGCCGTTCCCATCTGCTTCCTTGGAAGGTCAGGCACCACTGGTGAGGACGACCATGTCAGTTGTTACTTGCTTCAGTGTGAGAAGTACACTTGGCAGGTTTTCCTTTATTAAGTCAGAGCCACAGCAGTAAAAGGGAAAATGAGTGTGATATCCTGCAACCTCACCAGTAGGCAAAGCAATTGTTATTGCACCTACACTAGAAACAGATACTCCATGAAAATTTTAGCTGCAGCCCCATCTCAAGATATAGGCCAAGACAATCCCAATTTACCTCAAAGGATCTCATCCCATTGCCACTCTCCTATGCAATATCCCTCCCAGAAAACATTTCCTATTTTGAATTTTACTTTACCTAGGGTGGTCACTAAACTAGGAGTGATTGGTGGCTAGTGGACTTCACCATGTAACCAGATTCTTTTCCTCTAATGGTTAACCCTGGTCTGAATATGTGGTTGGATTTTTATTTAAAATATCTGTGAAATGGACAGGTTACTTGGCACAAATTCCAAATTTGTCCCATATACATGAATACATACAGTGTGTTTAATTCTTTTTAAATGTTGCCTGAGCTACATGGCATATTAAAAAAGAGTGAGAGAATGATGTCAATTGCCATCAGAAGACCCATGTTTTTACAC